>NTHP01000146.1:390499-437792 GCA_003416845.1 Oplegnathus fasciatus
AAAAAAAGCAAAGAAAACAGGACATCTTATTTATTTTATAGATTAACTGTCAAAAATTGAGCTAATCTGCTTTATCATTCCTTATTGATTTGATCAGATTTGGTTGACAGTAGTCTGGCAACATCAGCAAAAACCCAACAACTGTCATCATATTTTGATTCAAATGTTGCTAAACTCTGATTGGTGCAGGATATTACATCACCTTTTTCCAGCTAAGCCCCGTCCACTTAAAAACAGTGAGGGAAGTGAGGACAAAAACACAAATACAGAAGTCTCTCATGTGAAAGAACCAAACCATTTTTGTAGAACAATCAGAAAATTTGTGATTCCCCCCCCACCCCCATTTTACTACCCCCTAGATTTATCACTGATGCTTTTGAAAGACTGAGTCATGAACTTAAAAGTGCTAATATTCAAGATTTTAAGGGGCCAACACATGTGATGCTACATAGCTCTGATGCTTTAGCACTACACCTCCCAGAGAGTATTCATTGAGATCAATGTGTTAAATACTGTGACTTTGTATTGCACAGATTTGCGTTTGGATTTTCTCAGTCCAGTGGTGGTTTTTACACCTCCCAACTAAACAGGATATAAAACACATCACTTCCTGTGCACCAGAGGACTTTTCTAGGGGAAGCCCTACACGGCACCAACAGTTTAGATCAGCAAATGTGAAAACTGTCTGTGTTTGTATTCATGCACCAAACATGTATGTCAAATGCATGAAGGCTGTATACAGATGTACATGCATGTTCCCAGAGTGATATTCGTGTTCTCCTTCACTGTTTGTGATTTGTCCACTAAACTGACATCCAACCAGTCAGCAAGAAAAACTAGCAGCCTAAACTCTGTCCCATACACTCTCTCTTGTTATGGCATTTGCAGCTTGACTAGACTGATTTATTTCCCTTTCCTCCTTCACACTTGACAAACCGCTCTCTCCTCTCCTACCTGACCTGGGGGGCCTCCAGCGGGGAAATGCCTGGGACGTGGGAACATTTTAACTGCTGAGCTGGCTGCTGGAGTAACTGCTGCACTCCAGGAGCGCTGAGAGCATGTTTGGAACGCCTTACCCCTTTCTGGCCTCCTGAAAATGAAGTCGGGATAGAAAAGACAAAATTGCAATATCCTCTTGACCTCGAGATGTTTTTGTTGTTTTCTTCATCCCAATCATTCTGTAAAACTGGAATGTTGAGGTGCCTCTAAAGGATACAGTCCATTTAGCTTCATACATCTTGACCTGTGATTGTGAATAGTACCCTTTATCTACATTATCTAACACACTGGTGTGATTGCAATGCGCCTACAGCTAACAGCGAGGTGAGATAACAGCAGAGTGGCCTGAATCAGTAGGATGCACATATTGATAATATACTCTCTGCACTAAGCTGGAAATCCATTTTTAGCCCCAATCAGTGCCCTTTCATCTGAGGGTTATTCTGAGGTCACTGCCCTTGAACTTTTACGTGTGTGTGTGTGTGTGCACTGCAGTAAACAAATCTTTCTCCTAATGGGATTTGTTTTGTGAACCTGCTCCAAGTCATGAGCTCATCCCCTTACAGCGATCTGTCTCTGTGTTTAAATCCCATTGCACTCCTCAGTCCCTCCCTAGATCCATTTTTATAGCTTTAGTAATGATTTTAGATGTAGCTCCTTCACACTTCCTTCTTTAGCTCTGAAGTACTGCAGCAAAGCCCCGCAGGCAGTCCTGCACTTGAAACCCGTCTAGTTCCGCAGTCTGACAAAAATACCACAGTGTGAAAATAGTGTCATGGGAGACCAGGTATTATTTTTAATCACAACATTGCTCTGCCGTTTTCTGCAAACATCCATCCCCACTTTTTTGAAAAGAAAACCCTAATGAGAGGCTTCTACCTATGTAGTGCCTATTCATAATTAGTGTTGAATCACCAAGAGTGATATCGTTGAGTCAAAGTCCTCACGTTCTTTAGCCTGACTAACAGATTGAGGTCTGTTTTTCCATCATAGATTACAATTCATTAAACAGAGTAGTTTTGCTGCCAGAGCCTGTCGAGGTTTTGCGTCCTGATAATTGTAGCAGAAACCAGAGTCTCTTGGTGCAGGAAGAGCAAAATAATTTTGGTGTGGTAGACAAAGGTCCAGTCATTTCATCCACCAAACGTTTGGACAAAGTCAGCAAGCTTTTTCGTGCTCAATAGTTAGCATTTGTTTTGAAAGGTTATCCTAGCTCTAGGTCTCTGGTGTTGAGCTGAGTTGACCTGACCAGCTCTCTTATGTCACGGTTGCAGCAGAGAACAGGGAGACTCATGGGAAATGTAATTTAAGTGTCAGCAGCACTGCTGCTCTTTTTAGGTGTTTAGATAAAATACCAACATTATCTTAAAGGATCATATATTATAATTAAAGATATAAAATATGCATCATCATTTACTGACAAATCCTCCATAGTCTTTGCCCATAAATGTCTGAAAATTGAGGATTATTTGAAAACTCCAACGAGCTTTACCTCGTGGTAGTTCCTGCTGACAGTACTGTCAGTACTGGTGTTATTTTTATCAGCCATGCTTTCAGTGTGCCTCTAGGGATGGAAATGTCCATCTCTCTGTTGGTCCTTCAGTCTACCTCTTTGGTCCAGACTGAAATATCTCAATATCTATTGTAATATCTATCTGATTTGACATAACATTTTGTACAGATGATGTATCCTACTGACTTTGTGCTCCCCTGACTTATTGTTTAGCGCCACCATGAGGTGAAATGTCTCCACAACTATGGGATGGATTGTCATGAAATTTGGTTCAGACATTCATGTTCCCCTCAGGATGAACTGTAATAACTTTGGTTATCCTCTGGCTTTTCATCATCCATCATCAGATCAAAGTTTGTATTTGTCCAATACTTTGGTTTATGACCAAATACCAGCCAAACTAATGACATTCCCATCAGCCTCAGCTGGACTTTGTGTTCAGTGCTAATTAGTAAATGTTAGCACACTAACACCCTAAACCAACCATGACAGTGACCATGGTAAACATAATGTCTGCTCATCATCAGCATATTAGCATTGTAACTGTGAGCATGTTAGCGTGTTAGCATTCACTCAAAACACTGCTGTGCCTAGCAGCAGTGTATAGCAGTGCATGACTGTAGACTCGTACAGTTTCTGTTTTGAACTGTCAGGTAACTTTTTAGTGGGTTACTAGTAGCTGTCATGTCTGATACAATCAATTCCAAGGATAACCTTGTAGTCCTGAGTGCAGTGGAAGGAATCAGTCATGCCTGAGTAAAGTCAGGAGTCCTCAGATTTGGGATTGGAGTTCAACACAGGTCTCAGTGTAGCACCAGAGCACACCCGAATGATGAACAGTCACAGCTGTGTGTCGAAATGTAGAACCGATGAATCATACACAGTAATGAGGAAAATGAATCAGTATCAGAAAGTGGCAAACAAAACTTGGCCACTGCGCAGTTTTATTTTACCAATTTTTCCCCATAATGTTGTTTTGGCTGATTGTACGCTAACAGGCATATTTCAGACTAAAATCTTTCCTGGTACATCTTCATTTGTGTATAAAACAATAATGTAATATGAGGAGGATTGTTGCTTTTTGCATTCGAGTCTGAAACTTCGACTATGGTTACATTTCCTGGACACGTCTGACCTCCCCACATGTGGTTTGTCATAAATCAGTCCAACCTGTCCCTGGCACAGCAGAGCGGAGAGCTGAATGAACTGGGTCATCATTGGATTATCGTTTGATATTCATAAGCAGACTTGTGAATGATTTGATGCTCCGTTCCGGCAGCCAGTCCAACCAGACATCCCAGCTAACTGAGAGGAACGGCTCACAGCTCATCTTGAACACTGCATTTCTAGGAAAGCCGGTACAATTTGGGCTCAGTGGCGACTGTTAGTAAATTGACACATTGCTGCACTTCCGCTATGGAAGTTTGGTCACAGATGTGGTTAAAGGAACATTTTTGAAGTATTGATCAATCATTTCAGGAATGAAGGTTGCAGCAATTAAAGTAAGTAAATCAGTTTGCTTTAAACCTGAAGTTTAATTGAACTTTGTGGATGTTTGAACTTTCCTTCTTTTGTTGTGAGATTTCTTTTTCTTGCACAAAGATACACACACACACAATTTGCATGTTTTTCAAGCAGCACAGGGAGGGATTTCGTGAGCGCTGCAGGTCCCATGCAGCTCTGTGTCCTTGTGGCCTCTCTTGGCTCCCACATGTTCTCATCCGTTAGGCTGGCCTTTTGCTTGGATTTCCGCTCTCCTCTCCAGCAATTGGTCTTTGTAATCCATCTCATGTGTGGATGGCACGTATGAAGTCATCACAGCTGAGGCAACCTACACTTTTCTTTCCTTTTTTTTTTTTTGTTTTGAGGTATTTGGCAGCAACCTGAGAGCAGGCTGTTTAGCAGAGGGGAGTTTAAGGTTATATTTTTAGTGACTCTATTTCTACTTTGCAAGTGTGGTAGACTGCAAGCTACCACACTAAGTAGTTATTTATTGTGGAGTGGATTTTTAGATGCAGGGTTTGGCTGCCTAGAGTTGAAGTAGCTTCCCATTATTTGCTGCATTTGCAAAGCATCTGTTTTCATACTTAATTGAATGTGCTTTTAGCTGTAATGCCTAGATGTCATTTGACTCTATTGTCTACTTGCAAGAACTGCAGATATCCTCAGTTGAGTGCTCTCAATAAAATGCCACTGTGCGAGAGAACAACACAGAGAGGACTGCACATGTGGAAGGAAAGAAAACTGCTCTACTGCAAGTGCACCCCCTCCTCTTTTTTCTCTTACCCCCTGCCCTCTCCCTCTCCTCTGCTTCTTTTTGCTCTCTCTTTCTCTCCCTCCATCCCTGCTCTTTGTCCTGGGAATGTACCAACCAGAGAGGGGGAAGAGGAGAAGAGAAGGGGGAGGGGTGAGCCAGCATGTCAGACAGGGGAGAGGAGGGAAAAGGGAGAGAATAGTATGTGGCGGAGGGACAGAGAAAGCAGACGGTGAGGTCGGCAGAAGAACAAGAGTGAAAGAAAATAGCTTTTTGTTCTTTAAAAAAAAATCTGGACGTTCCCTCCCATTATTTCCTGCTGCTAATCAAGTCGGGTGTTAAAGTTGTGTTGGGTGCCAGCCATCAGAGAAAGGAAACCAACAAGAGAAAGAAGGTGAGAAAATCAGGATGGGACATCACAATGGTGGGATGGGAGAGAGGGCAAAATGAAGGAGATGAAAGCTGTCCCGTTGAGGAATCCACCAAATCACCGCCTTCTCTCATCCTCCAACACCACCACCACCACCACCGCCGCTGCTACTGCTGCTAATACTATTGCCTCCCGCCTTCTGTCTCTGAATCCCACACTGGGAGAGCTTACACTGTACGTGAAAGAAAGTAGAGGGCTGAAATTTACATCCTGCTGTGGGTAACTGTGTTCTGGACCGGCGAGACAGGACTCTGCGAGACGGGATGTATATTCTCACACTCGAGAAATAGAGACTGGGGACAGGTGTTGGAGTGTTAAGGAGGGGCAACCTCTGAGCATGAAGCTGCACGGCATGAAGGGAAGGAAAGTGTAGGAACTCAAACAAGGAAGGAGTGAAAACCAGACTTAAACTGCAGTGAGTACAAAGTGTCTGTCTGTCTGTCTTTTTGACTGTGCCATTTGGTTCTTTTCTTTCATTTTTCTGCTGCTGCTCTGCAGTCATCAGAGCAATGCTTCCCCCTTATCCTTGTGTGCCTGCAGGGCTCATCAAAATTGCTTGTGTCCAAAGTATGGCTGTTGGATTCAGCTTTTTTTCTTCTGCAGGAACCTTTGTTAGAAGGACAGTGCAACTTCACCTCTGTCTCTGACTTGGTCTCTTTGGAAAATGACCGCCATGGATGGGATTTCTCTTGCTTTTGGGAATCTAATGAGCCTGCTCTTATGATGTAAACAAGAAGAAAGCGCAGGCCACCCATTGATGTGTGTTTTTTTCCAATGACCATTTGCAGCTTGTGGACAGGGAGAAAGTTCTTCTTTTATAATTCCAGTGCTTTTTCTAGTTTTCACAGTGGTCTTTCTTGGGGTAGTTAGTATTACCTTCATGTCTGTCTTTCCATTGTTACCATAATATAGAATTTGAATTTGAACCCAGTACATCCAGAATATCTAATTCTTGAATATTTAGTATTATATTTTGTGAAAGACGACCTGTGCTCACTTCATTATTCTGGTGCGTATACGTATGAAAATCCAGTTTGCCCAGGACTGCAAGATTAAAGTCCCCTTTGCTGTAAAGCATTGTTGGGGCTACAGGGGACAGTGTGTGCTAGTGCAGTGCAGGTTGGGTTGAAATCAAATTATGATGTGGTTTGTTCCATGCATTGCAAAAAAACGGGCCTGGAATGATAGACAACCTGTCTAGCAAGCCACTCCGTTTGGGTTCACAGGATCTGGCACTGGATCTCATCACAAGTTGTAATTTGATGACTGGCTAAAAGCAGAGACACTTGCTGAAATGGTGAAATTGTCATGCCAAGCAGACACTAGCCTTTGTATCTAGTGTCTAGTGCCTCTTGAAACAATGTTTCTTTAAGTACTGACTTTAGAAGAGTTTTGTAAATGTTTGTTGTACAGCTCAGTTATTATGCAATTACAGTATGCTTCCTCACTAGCTTGCTTATTCAGTAAATAGGGTCGCTGTGTTACCTTTTCTAGCAGCATTAAGGGTTTCCCCTATTCATACTATTTGCTGGTGTTGGGGGTCCTGAATAGGTTGAGGTTAGGCCAGAAGTTGTGTCCAAGTTGCCTGATGGAATTTTTTGTTGATTTAAAAATGGCAGATAAGCTCCTGTGGCTGTCTGTTACTGTAGCCCATTAGTCAGAGACACTCACACGTCTGTTCCAATCAATTGTTGCCAGAAAATCAGAGAAGAAATGTTTCATACCAGAGTTCTCTTGAGAGTTCACATGAAAGTGTATTACAGAAACGCTGTTGAGCCTTTTGTGTGCTGGGCAGAGAGTAGGGCAGAGTAAAGTTTTATGTTTGGCTTACATGTGTATACAGCAGTCAGTAATAATAAATACAGAAAAGTAAAAACTGCAATAAATACAAGAAAGTACACAACAACTCCAATGTCACTCTTTGTCACTTATCACAAAATACATCTAGAGAAAGCAGACAGAGGAAGATGTCTTAAACCAGCCAAATTACATTTTGTTTAAAAAGTCAGTAGCTGATGGAATAAATGACCTCATATCTTTTATTTTTTCATAGTTGAGAAATAACATTACAGAACAGACACTGGCAGTAACAGTCACATAACAGTCACTAAGACAAAGGGCTAGATAGGGCTAGATAAGATGAAGTATGACCTCATATCTGTTAGTGCCACCTCCGGGGAGATAAAACCTCCGTCCTGATGGAAGCAAATTAAACTCTCTGTGTAAAGGCTGCTGGGAGTCCAGTTACATGACCTGAGCTGTCTGTCTGGCCCTGGCTTGATGGCAAAGATCATTTGAAGTTACAGCAGTAATTTTACAGCACACATTCATAAATATCTCAGTAGGTTTTTGTTTTTCAGCCACATTAGAAGCTCTGTGAGACTGTACTTATGCACTGCAGTGCTTTAAGCTATATGATAATGCTAACATGCCAACATGCTCACAAAGATAATGCTACCATTCAGATGTTTAGGAGGTGTAATGTTGACCATGTTCACCCTCTTAGTTTAGCAGGATAGCATGGTAATATTTGCTAATTAGCTGATTAAATACAAAGTACAGCTGAGGCTGATGGGAATGTCATTAGTTTGCATGTATGTGGTCACAAACCAAAGTATTGGACAAATACAATTTTGACCTGATGATGGTGCTAAATGAAATATTAAGGGATCAAGTTATTCCAGTTCATCCTGAGGGGAACATGAATGCCTGAACCCAATTTTATGGCAGCCCATCCAATAGCTATTGAAATGTTTCACTCAAAAGCACAAATGTGAACCTTAAGTCAGTAAGATATATTGTCTGAGAACTATGTGCCCCTCCATCTAGTAGAAGTTAAGATATTTCTCAGGATATGTAAAAAGTTTGACCTGCTAGTAGCACTAGAGTAAATGTCAGGGGATCACCAAAGTAAGTCGGTTTCATCCTCTGGAAACTCATAATGTCACTACAAATTTCATGGCTTTCCACAAGATTGTTGTTGAGACATTTCAGTCTGTGTTGGACACATTAGGCACGCCGCTAGTATGGATAAAAATCAGTTTACCAACAAACAATATTAAAATCCATGCTAAAATTTGACAGCAGCATGTGTGCAAGGACGTGGGGCTGAATACATTTAGAAGTTGAAGAGAAGCTGAAGAGGTGTAATCCATCATTGCAAAATGTCATTTTCATTCTGTATTAAAAAGGCAAGGCTTTGTCTGTTTTCCTACATGATGTCTTAGTTCGATCACAGCAGTGATCCCAGTCAGTCAAAATTACTCTTCTCCTCAGTCACAGTTGGTCATTGGGCAGCTGTCTTTTTTCCTAGTATAAGTATAGGTCCAAACCCTTAAACCCTTCCAGTGAAATGGGAGAAAGCATTTTTGAGCTCTATGGGCTCACTTCTAAAGTTTGTTTTTATTACTTCTGCTGGATGCTCTGTCAAGAGAATGGCTTTTGCTTGTGTGTAGAGTGCAAAACATTTCTGGGTTGCTCAGTGCTGATACTGAACAACAGAGAGGCAATTAGGTCATTTGCTGTCATACTAGTTTGTGTCTCTTTTCAGAGACACAGCCACAGAAAAGAACATTTTTGTTCTGTAAAGGCTCTATTTACTGCTGCCCCTCCATTAACAACTGTCTTTAAATCAAGCCCTCTTTAACGGGAACAAAACCACTTCCATGTGTTTTTCTCCCCTCACTGGCACCATGACATTGCTTAGACAATATCTGTTTAGTGGACCTTCGGAGCACATAAATACCTTCAGTCTCAGTTTTAATGCTTGCTGTTGTGAAAGCACAAAACATTTCTTTTGTCTGAACAAACAGATGCAGATTTAACCTAAAAGGCTGAAGCAAATAGAATAGGAAAAGAAAACATTATCAGTGCAGTTGTGAGAGAGAGAGAGAGGTTACTGAGATGTACCAAACCTACAAGTCTCAAGAGCACTGAGAAACAGAGAGAGACAGTCAGAGAGAGACAGTCAGAGAGAGACAGTCAGAGAGAGACAGTCAGAGATAGACGCTGATAGAGCCAACCCTGAGCAGCAGGTACTACCAGGCTGAGTTTCAGCAGCATTGAACAATATTACCATTGTTTCTGATGGAAACTCCCTCCGACCTGGAGCTAATTGCATATGTGCACCTCACTCATCTGCCTAGGTGATGTGCTATATCATATCTTCATAATGTCTTCTGGTGTTAAGCTCAGTAGATAAAACTCGGCCACAGGAGGTTCTGCTCTTTACACTGAGGGAAGAAAAAGAGCACCAAATGACATATGTAATGCTCAAAACTATGCATACACATTGTTTTGTTATATATATTGATACAAGAGAGGCACGTACTGCCCATTAACTCTTTTCTACAATGGGATTCAATGACCCGTAGCCTGGAGCTTCCCATAATCTGAACTTTTAAGAACCCATAAGGGTTTTCCACTGTGTTTTACAAACCAGAACACTTTGGATATACGTCATTGAAATAGCCACAGCCCTTTGCATATCAGGACAACAGCAGATTTTCATTCATGTTTACACATAAGCTCTCATGACTCTTAAATGTCAGTATTGGTAAATGAATAGAAGGCCTCCAGCTGTGATAGGAGGTCAACAGAATGGAGCAAAGAAAGATGATGGGACCGGCATTACTGGGAAATTTAATTTAACTAGTAGCGTATTACCCAACACTGTGCACACAATCTACATTTTACATGAACAAATGCAGAACAAGGCAGCAAAGCTATCTAAACACGTCCTGCTTTATTAATTGCAGTGTTTGCTGTGTTCCAAATGAGCATTTCCTCTGACAGTACCTGTAACTTGGATTTAGTACCACCTCCTGAGCATTGCCTAAATTTAGGTTCAGGAACTCACCCCAAAGTGGGGAGACAAAAGCAGAACCTATGACAATGGGTACACGTTAAGTTACGGGTCATTAAGTTTGTGCTGTGGAAAAGAACTTTGGTAGCAGTAATTTAGGTTTGATTGAACTGGAGAGCCCCATTCAGACCTCTGCATGTGCTGTCTCAGAAAAGAAAGGATAAAATGTTATGCATCCCATAAAAACCCCATTCATGGCTACTCCAGAACTGTATGGTTGGCAGTTTATTAAGCAAAAGTGTCCATCCATGTGGTATAATGCAGAGATAACCAGAAATGGATTAAGGAAGGAGTTTTTACGCCGGGAAATCTGTATTTATCTTTTGAGCAGATGAAACTGAGTACGACCGGGGGCCCAAGGATATTTGGAAATGAGGAATATTTTGCATTACCTGATTTTATGCAAATTTTGAGTTTACTATACACCTGTAAGATTTAAAAGAATGGGATTGGCTGAGGACAGTAGGTGAACACAAGGGACTCTACATGCTTTGCGGGAATGCTCTTGATAGGAAAATTTACTGAGATATATCACTGTATGTGTGGGTCTTGTGACGCTGATCAGGCTGGTCCT
The DNA here is from genome assembly GCA_003416845.1 of Oplegnathus fasciatus. NCBI lineage: Eukaryota > Metazoa > Chordata > Actinopteri > Centrarchiformes > Oplegnathidae > Oplegnathus > Oplegnathus fasciatus. The sequence goes on from NTHP01000146.1 coordinate 401,134, forward strand.
TGGAATGGATGAGTCCAAATGCGCCATCATTTAAAAAGGAATATGGAATTAAATGATGTTACATCTGAAAGGAACACATTTCATGTAATTCATCTGTACGATTATCTCAGTTATTTGTGTGTTGGTCTTTGGATTGTGAGCATAAAATGATAGATAGATATGGACTACTGCATTGTAATCCAGGTCCATTATAAGAATTGAAATAAAACGTGTCCATAAAGGCTTAATGCGGATTATTATTTTCTGCACATCTAACTGAGATCTGTTTCTTAAAACACAAGATATTGAGTTTGTAAAGATTAAGCTGTCAAAGAAGACAACCCCCCCCACCCCACCCCCCACCCCCAACAGCTTCTTCCTTAAAACAGCTGTCCATATCATTCTGTTTTCTACTTAGCAGCCTCATCTATATTCCATCAACATGTGGGCGGTCAGCACTGTTCCACTTGGAACTCATGCGTATAATCATCTTATACAATATCCATTTATTTTAGAAGCTTCCCGTCAGTGGGCCGTGTTTGAATATGTCCCCTTTTTCTTTCAGTTATTTTGCATTGCCCTTTTTTTCATGTAGTATAGGTCAGTGCTGCGATTAAAAGCTGCTTTCCATCCTCGCTTTGCCTGTATGGGCTTGAAAGTGATGTCAGAAAGTAAAATGTAGGTGTTAGAGATGTTTCCTTTGAGTAGTAATATCTTGGACACCTGAAGTAAAGATGTGATGTTGGGCAAGTGAAACCTAATATTGCTGATATTGCCTTGAAATGTCCTTCAGAGCTTCAAATTTATTAAAAGACTTTTCCTACACTGTTTTTGACAACAGCTCATATTTATTTAAGATCTTGTGCCAGCACTTCATTAAACAGCTACAGCATATTACACTTCTGAAACAGTCATAGCTGCATCATTAAATCAAATGGAAAAAATCTTGGTTCCTCTTGCCTGGTTTTATGCACGTTTCTCTGCCTGACGTGTTTGGCAAACCTCAGGATCACGAATAGTTTGTGTAGTTGAAGATGTTGAAGTCTTGTTCTCAATCACCACTATCTGAATCTCTTTTCTTGAAATGAACAATGCTTGTCTAATGGTCCAACTCCTCTCTTCCTCTGTGTCTTTCAGTTGTCCCTCGGGGATGAACAGTGTGAAGTGACGCGGAACGGCTATGAGACTAAGGAGCTGGTATACTTGGTTCATATTTACTGCCAGGTAAGATAGCGGACTCCACGGGGTTTGATGGTGCAGTCATACAGAAGTACACATATATACTTAACCTCCCACAGTATGTGTGGACTTGAATATGATTATATCCAACCTTCCACACAGACTCCACTTCATCTGCAAACACACACACACACACACACACACACACACAGACATTTGTAAAAATGTACTCATACGTTCAACTTTTCTCTAAAAACTTGTCAGAGGTGATTTCCAGCCCACAAATGGTGGTTGAGTACAACCTGTTCAGATATCCAGCGCAGTCCTCCCTGTGAGCAGAACGCTGGCTCAGATTCAGACATTTCTGAAACACCTAACTTATTGTTTAAAAAATCCAAGTTATGTTGGAACTTGGAACTGAATTGAAATAAGCTGTGGATGAATGCCAGGATGGGTGAACGATTCTGAAGAATGTCGAATAGATTGGGCTTGAGTGTGAATTCTTCCAACCCTGAACTTTTACAGACTATAGTACACACGTTTCTGCATATTTTACAATATTACCTCAGCTGAATTTTTTTAATTTCATTGCTTTTGTTGACCTCTTGGGGGATAGGTTGCTATGTTTTCTGTTTAGATGTTTCTGTGTCATCATGGCAACATCCAGTCATTCATTGCAACACTTACTGGTGGCAGCATCCACCAAGTTTCATTTTCTATTATTGTTTGCAGAGGCCTTACGGAGTGTTCCCTTCATTTGGCACCGCTGTGTCCATGGTTGTGTGTTCCTTAATTTAAGAGGTCTTGTCAAAGTAGAAAAAGTAGGCTTAGTCATCTTTAAAATTCCTTTTTAGGAGGGATGTCAGAGTAAAGTAACAGCCAAATTATTTATGATGACATCCTGTACAAAGTTTAGCGAGAAATTTGATTTCCCCAAAGTTGGACATAGCCTTAAAGTAGGACTCACACATGTACACCAGCTGCTCAGAAGCTTTGCGCCAGCCTCCTCCAGTGACATTTTTGATTCTGGTTTCATGCATTTCCCTCCACAGATCAAATTCCATTTGCACGACCTTGGCAATGCCACACAAGTATGTGTACTTGGAAATTCCAACCTCTTACCATCGGAAAACTGCTAAATCTACACTAGTTCTATTTGAAAAGGGGAAAACACTGGCAAAGAGTTGGCCTTGAGTTCTGCACTCGGAGCTTTAAGCACAGAAAGTAGCACAGCACTGTGAGATTGGTTCAGTTCCACAAATCCAGAAAGGGGGGTAACTAGAAACACCGTCTGAAAGTGGGGCAGGAAAGCATAAAGAGCTCCCCGAGCCCACAGAGCACTCCCAGTGCGTCTCTACCAGCCAGCACTTTTAAAACAACACTAGAATCAGTGGACTGAGTGGTGCACTGCAGTCCCAGTCGCACAAGCCCTGGCCTCGGTACAGACGGATCTTTCTAGGCCAAATCAAAGCGAAATACTTTTTCCACCACTAGTTTCTCTCAGTGGGGTTTTGGGGTTTGGAGCCCTGTCTTACTGGATGAAAAAGAAACAACAAATCCATGGAAGAACTCTTTTTTTTTTTTTTTAAAGAAGGGTTACATTTAATGTGGTGGATTGAAGGCAAAATTCTCTTGGTTTGCACTTGCACTGTTGGCATTTAATCACTGCATTTTACTAGGAAGGGCTGAGTAAGCCGCTGATGTTCTTGGTTTATGAAGACATTTCCAATATCAAAGTATAGAAGTCCATGGGATTCCCATTTTCTGCTGTTGTTTTTTTTTGAGACATTGCCATTGTATCAGAGGCATGAAAAGAAGAGTGTCTGTGGGGACAAAAACAAAAGAGACAATCCCAGAGAAAAAAAGGAAAACCAGAAGAGACACAGCAGTGTTGGTTGATAAAGGTTTTAGTGGGTTTGTCTCTATGCTGACACAGAGGCTGGTGGAAGACTTCTTGCAGTGTTATCCACAAAGTTCAACCCCTGGTAACAAAACATTTGGTGTCAGTGTTTGACCTAGAGCTTTTGACCACACCAGACAACCCAAGAAGCCTGCTTTGGTTTGTCGAGGGGGCTGTACCAGATAATGATATGACAGCAGGTGCAGTAACACGTTAAAGTACAAGTTATTTTTTATAATGATAATAATATAAACTTTATTTAAATGGCATTTTTCTTAACAGAGTTATTAAGTGCTCTCCAGAGACAAGAAAAAAAATGAAGAATAAAAAGTAAATGCAAGTAAGAACAAGAATCATAACAATGATGTTAACAGTAGATGAGAACATAAAATGGCAAAAATGGAGCGGCACAATCAGAGGAAACAACAGCATGAAGTGGATTGCAATAGTGACCTCAGATTTGTCATCATTGATTTTATGAAATTTTGGGACATCCAGTATTTCATGTCATTAAACCTGTTTTTTGCGATGATTAAATTCATAACATGTTTTTGTTTTTTTTTTCACTTTAATCAGTTATTACTTGGCTTTACAAACTTGAATTTCATCATTGTTATTCTCCTTCCTCAAGTACTTTACTTTAGTAGTTGATTTTCACACATGAAAGCTCGGCAGATGAAGAGAAACATAATAGTTTTCACATTGGTCCATAGTGGAATTCAGGCTAGACTCAACATCGAAGAGACAGTTGAGGCAACGGGGCACTGTACACCAGGTGTGGACTGGGGCTTTATGAACAAGACCACAACAGTGGATTTGCATGTTTTTTTCCTTTTTTACACTACTGCAAAGCATGCTGTGTTTTTTAGATTGATAAATCACCTTTTCCTTCAACGCAGGAACAATGTGGGAAAATCAGAGCCAAAAACCATAAGCATATACAAATGTTGTATAAAGGTCGTATAAGTTTGGTAGCTTCTTGTATTTAAAGTGTTGCTGTTGTGCAGCCTGCCCTAAATGTTGGATGCTCCTAGCACCACCAGAACGCACCAATCCTGAAGAGTCTTCAAAACAATCCCGCACAGATTCAGCTAGTTGATTATCATATTGTACAGAAATGAATCCAAACCAATTACTGCCTGGAAGTCAGGGAAATGCGTTAATCAAGCTTAAACATCAATCTGTTCTTTAGAAATACTTGGCAGCACTTTAAAGCACACACAGTTTGTAGTATGGATAATGAACATGCTCCTTAATTATGTCCTCCTCTCCCACAACTGGAATATCTTTCCACTGTTTGAGACACCTGGAGTGTCCTGAAATATTGTTTGAAATATTATGTGCTGTCACTACCAATTGTAAGGTGCTCGTTGTGGTTATACTGTGATTGTGTTTCACTTCCTTTGAAGTGCCTGTCCAATATTTTAGATTGTTATGTTTCTATTATATTCTGTCAATCTTACAATACGTTGTTTGTTTAATTTAAGGGATGCTTTTTTTTTTTTCATCAATTACCTCTTTTTCATTTGGTTGTTGCAGCCGACCCAAACGTTGCATTTACAGTAAAGTTAGTGCAGACAGCTTGTGGCAATTCAGTCATTCTTTTGTGTGATTTCATGTTCCTAGGCACCTGTGCACAGGGTGTGCATTAGACAGCTTTTAATTTTGCTATATTAATTTGTGAAAAACCTTCAACCTAGCTGCAGTTGAATGGAAACATTGCTAACATGTAGCTGTTTAAGCAATTCATGCTTTGTTTCCTTGCTGGTTACACTCGTGTATTTCTGTTGCCGCTCTGAAGGGTCGAAGTTGGATTGTGAAGCGCAGCTATGAGGATTTCCGTGTCCTGGACAAGCACCTGCACCTCTGTATCTATGACCGACGCTTCTCCCAGCTGCCTGAGCTGCCTCGATTGGACAGCTTGACTGATCAGTCAGAGGTAAGCACTGAAAACACACATGCACGCACGCACACACTCACACACACTTAGTGTATTTTTAACAAACTGAAAGCAAAATAATCCACTGAGGAGCTTTATCAGATTTAGATCCCATTTTCTTCACATTTTAACTTGAAATGAATCCTTATTGAAGGCTCATTGATTTTTTCATGTATAGTATGCAAAATTAGTATTTATTTTAAGGTCTGGGGAACCTTGCTTTTCTTAAATCTTACACAGCTTTGTTTATGCTCTCACTGAACCATCCAGTACTTAGTCAGCCCCTAAATTGAATGAATGACAGCATTTGCTGCCTGTATACTTTTCAAATGCAAGATAACAAGGTATCAGTTATCTAGATAAAGCCTATTCCAGTTACTGTGCTTTGATATCCAATATGATTGACATGGCTTTTGTCATGGGAATGCACAATTTGATGTTTTGCCAGTTATTCCCCCTTCAGCCTGCCTGTGAATTGTATTCTGAGCCAGCCGAAACCTTACTGGTCAGATTGAGGCTCTAAAAGGAATGCAGAGGTTAGGTATCAAACCAAACCGGTAAAACCAGTTTATCACTGAGGGGTATTGTGTGTGTGCACGCCTTTAGAATAATAGCTTTACAAAGCTGCCTGCCGTACACTATTATACTTTCACCAGTGGCTGTGTTTATAGGATTCATGAGGTTATAAGGTCCCAATAGTGAACAGTGATATAACTTAGACCAGAAGAGCGTAGCTACAAGAGCTGAGGCTTCTCAGTAAAGTTTAGTGTCATCATTAGCACAAATGTGGAGATGTTGGGCAGCAGAGACTATAAAACTACATTTCCCTTGTAATACGAAGTCATAGCTGCAAAAGTAATTTCAAGTGGTTTACTACCATGTAACACTCTGTAGCTGCGTAATTAGCTGCCTTTGTCACTCAGAAACACATAATAAAAGGAGCTGATGACTTTTAAAGGCAATTATTACCACGCATTGTAACGGCTCAGTTTAATATTCTGTGTGTTAGTAGTGGATTATTACAGTAGTAAATGGCACTAAAGTGAAGTAAATGTGTGGCCTGTGTGTTGTCTTCCATGTCAGTCAGTCTCCCAGATGTTGTTGGCTTACCTCTCCCGGCTCTCAGCCATCGCTGACAACAAGATCAACTGTGGGCCCGCCCTCACATGGATGGAGGTAAGGCTGCACTGTCCTCTGTCTTTAAGGAGTACACTGACTCTTCGGTAGAAAAAAACTAAATACTGTCAGTGGATCGCCTTTGAATGGTCTCACCTACACATGAAATTACAAAACTGCAGGGTAACATCCTTTTAACACAATATAATAGCCATGCAGAGGTTGCTGTCTCTGTATTGCTGGCGCTTTAGTCTCAAACACTGCAGAGTTACATAATGCAACAAAGAGAAATCTAAAAAATCACAATGACATATTGCAAACAGCAAAACCGCATCAACAAATAAGGAAATATAGACAAACAATGATAGAAAGATTCCTTGCAAACTAAAACAAGGACCTGTGTTCTACTTTGCTATAAAAGATTGATATGGGTTTCTATTGCGACAGGATTAGTATAGAAATACTATAGTGTTCCTGTAAGAATTACTATAATCTTTTAGTAGACATCAGCAGCTATTTCTAACCATCCCTGCTACTAATTCATTCTCCTCAACAACAAAATACTTGAATAAGCTGCCAAAAAAAGAGCTGAATTTACGTCACCACCAAAATTGCTTTTTATGGCAGGACCATTATATTGTTATGTTTCTGTATCTTTTCCTATAGTCATTTGTTTGTCAATGGCTGCCACTGTGACTGCAAGTCTTGTCTCTGTGTGTGTGTGTGTGTCTGTGTGTGTGTGTGTGTGTACTAGGTTGACAATAAGGGAAATCATCTGTTGGTTCATGAAGAGTCGTCCATCAACGTGCCAGCTATTGCTGCTGCCCACGTCATCAAGCGCTACATCGCCCAGGCCTCAGACGAGCTGTCTTTCGAGGTGACAGCAACAACAGTTCACACGCACACTCTCTCTCTCTCTCTCTCTCTCTCTCTGTCTCTAGATATACTGAGATTCCTTTCGAATTCCTCGCAGATATTTCTTCATCTGTTGTTGCTTGCTGCATAAAGATTTCATAACATTGAACTTGACAGACAGTGATAAAGAAACAGAGAAAAAGAAGTGCAGGGACAGTAAAGCTGTCTTTCCAATACAGATGTTCACTATGAGCAAACTCAGCAGCTGAATAATACGTTTTTAGACATCAAGTCTGAACAAATCACTTTGCTTTGAACAATCCTTACTGAAGTGATGCCCTTGTAATTGAAAGATCAAGCCTAGCTGTATAATGCCTTCAGTTTGATCAATCATTGATATTTCTATGGACAGTCAGACACATCTTTAATCTTCTATCTTTCCTCTCTCTGTTGCTCTCTGCAGGTTGGTGACATTGTGTCAGTGATTGACATGCCCCCTAAAGAAGACACCACGTGGTGGAGGGGCAAGCATGGCTTTCAGGTATGCAGCTCACAAAACACTTTGCAGGCTGGGGACAAAAACACACACATACCACACACACACACATTTCATTTTTCTCATTCTTTTCCTCTGGTTGTAAACTTTTGATTAGATTTGAACTTGAGGCATTTCAAGGACAAGAAGAGAGCGTTGCTTTGTAAAGCAGGTTTCAAATACTCAGAGTTTGTTGAAAGACAAAGCAAGATACCAATCCTCTTTTATGTGAAGCTTTTTGAGCAGATTACAGGGTGTGTGCCTCCCCCTGTAATGCTGAACTGATTCATATTCCTACGCAGTCTTCAGTACAGTCCTATAACACACTGAATCTGTGCTCTTCAGGACTTTTGTTACAATTGACCTTAGTTCTCCCAGTTTCAGCTCTCAGCATCATGTAGTCTAAGCTATGTATTTGCTTAGAGTACTGTCAATTTTGCCTCTAACTGAAATTAAGTTTAAAAAAAAGTAAATTCAAATCATGAATGACACATAATTAAATTTTTGAGCATAAATGTTTCCCGAGGCTTTAAGAAAACTGACTGTTAAGTTAACAGCCTGTTGTATATTACAAGTTATTTTGAAATGGAGGTTAATAATTATGGAGCAATGCAGTATGTCCACATTATGTGTGTGTGCATACGCTACTCCCAGTCAAATATGTACAAAACACTGTGGGCCAGATTTACTAAGCGGGTGGTCAGACAGAAAGCAGTTAAAACAACACAGCAGGCTGCGTTGACCGATGAGACATTGAAAAGCAATCTAGGAAGTCCAGTTGGAGTAAAAGATGCATTTAAAGGCTTATCAGACACCAAAACACTGTACAACGGTTTATAATACTCAGAGACTGGATTTTACAACTCTGGAAAGTTATCATCAGTCTTTCATCAGAACAGTCGTGAAATACACCGTTCAGGTTACAAGGGAAGCTACCAGGAAGCCTTGCCGGATGATGTATAGTTGCGTTGCAGCACATTCAATTTCTTCGCTGTACTACCCTGCGTTTTTTTTTTTGTTTGTTTGTTTTTTTGTTGCTGGATCCCCTGCGTTGGCATCCTCGCTTCACCACCAGACCGGCACCATTCAAATGAATGAGAGAGCTGCATTTTTTCACTCTTTAGCCTGTTTGTCAGGCGCAGATTTGATGCATTTTGCCCCAAACACATGCAGTGTATTCAACAAACCAGCGCAGCAGGCTGGAGTCACAGTTAGTGTGTTTACAAGATGCTCCTTTCTCCTCATTGTGCAAATAACAGGAGGACACGTCATTCATTCAACCGAGGTTGACGATGTTATCTTCTGGATTTACTAGTCATGCAACTTGCAACCGTCAGTTTTGCTGGAAAAATTCTCAGCTTCTGAGGACCAAGCATAAACCGCCGATGGCATTTAGTGTACACAAGTCAGGAGGTTCTAGCGATGAAAAGAAACATGAATTAAATATCCGCCTATACATATGTATAATTAAAAACAGTAGCAATGATTATTGATGACCACAACATCTGTAACAGCAACAGTGGGCAGGGTGTTGTGGTTTGTCTTCATTAAAGCATAGCTTCAACATTTTTCAAGTCTGTCTTAAAACACTGCTCACAATCATTCCTTCTGTTCATACTGGTCATTAAGAGAATGTGACTTCAGTGTTAGTGATGTCAAAATCCTCGTTCTGTGTAAAAATACACAATCCAAAGTCTATCTGAAGCTAATATGAGACTTCAGCAATCTGAGTTAGACAAATCAAGTGGGTGTCTTAAGTTAAAATCCCTCTTTGTGTTCCTCTGTGTCCCTCCACTGCAGCTCAGCACTGAAACAGTGTCCAGGGAAACACAAAGAGAGAAGTCTGTACTAAAAAGACTGTAACTTTGGAAGATATCCTTTTAATTTGATTAACTCAGACCTGTCCTATCAGACATCTTTCCATTTTGTTTCCTGTGAGTCCCACTGCATTAATAATTAGACATAAAGATTAGAATATTATACTTTCGTGAGTCATATGTTATGTTATAGTAACAGTGCAGATTTAAACTGTAGCCAAAGTAATTGTTTTGAATTGAAGATCACAATGTTATCACTTCTTTTCGGAGCCTGCTGAGCTCTCCTTCCCTCACAAAATGCATCAGCAGATCAGTGCCAGGAGCTGACTGTGTAATGAGCTGTTGCTTTAGCAAATCAGGAGCTAAATACACGAAGAATGCGGCCGCAAATTCAACGAAAACTTCAGTGCACATTGGCGTTGCATCATTTTCTTAGTAAAAGTAAAGGGGGAATAATTAAAGCTGTGTTAAAGCACAAGTCTATAAATTGTGGACAAATTATGACAGTGTGAAGCCCTTTCTAAGCTGTGTTTCCAAAGTTGCTGTATAAATAAATAAAGTTAATATTATCATTAATACTGCCCGTCATTTAAACAACATTTTCAATCCTTAAACGTAAGCTCTACTGAAGAGATTACATTAGTTACAATTAGAATCTTCAGTTCAGTGCAGCAACAAAGCCTGGTTTTGAGGTTCAAGTTTGGCTGAACCTCCTCTGACCTGCCGCCCCCTCTCCACACTGCCCTCTCTCCTCTTGTGTGTTTTGGCTCTCTGCCTACAAGAAGTAGTCGTGCCATTCAGGCTCACTGGCAGGGTGGCAGCCAGCGGGTACTCACTGATCAGTTCAGTTATATTTCTGACGAGTTGTCAGTGAGTGGTGAGCACTGCCTCGCTCTGGATTACAGAGCTTTCCCTCTGAACACATAAAGACATGGAGTGGCTGTTTTCCACTGATAGGTGTTGACTATGAGCCCGTGACTGCCTGCAGCCTGGAAAACTGACTTTCACATATATCAGATCTACCCTTTCTAGAGTCATACTAATGGCTGATTGAAACAGATGTGTTGGGAAGCGAACTGAGCAGCAAATGGACAGGGGGAAGTGACACAAACACCTGCAGTACCACCTGTATCCATTAGGGGGGAGTCAGTCAGCCAGTCAGTGATTTTACAGGTTGTGTGTGTTTGTGCCATTTGCCACTGGACAACATCTGGCAGTCTTATACAATGTAGAGTTTAAATTCAGGTTTTTTTATATCACTATTTACACCACACCACCTGATCAGTAGATGTCTAAACCAAGTCCAAAATGCCGTCTTTGTCACAGTGCTTCTAATACCAAAATCACATGATTAATGTGACAACCACACCTCAGTATAGATACTGTGTTGTCTCTCTTTGTCTTCATTTTGTTATCAAAATCTGCCCTGCCTCACCCTGCCTGTCTCACTCCTGTGCTCTCTCCAGGTTGGCTTCTTTCCCAGCGAGTGTGTGGAGCTCATAAATGATAAAGTGCCGCAGTCCATGACCAACACGGTACCAAAACCAGGTACTCCTCTTAAACCATTCACGGGAAATGTGTTGTAAGAAAGTCATCACTGATGGCAGTTAATGTCTCACTTATATGGCTGCATTTTCAGGAAGTGGCTACATCTGTGATGGATGATGTGGCTCGGAGTGCGCGTGTATCACACCTTGCCCACAAATATTATTGGTGGTCTGACAGGTCTGTGTCATGGAGTTGATTTAGTATTAAAAACAAGAGCTCTACAGTGGATTTCTAGTATAATACCTTTACACCATGATTTCATCATTTTGAATGAGTGAAATGCAGTGGAGCTATAGATATTGCCTAACCTGAAAATTAAATTGAATATAAAGAGCCCTGTTTTCATAGAACTGAATTACAGTACATAATCATCAGTATAAAGATAATGTAACTTCAATTTATGAACATGTTACAGGGAAAGGAAGCCCATAATTCTGTCACGTGCCAGCTTATCATGTTATATTGACTCAGCACTATACAAATCCACTGCAAATAACTGTGCTAATCTATTGCTGTCCAGAGCAAACAGATAAGCTCTTTAGCACGCTCCTGAGAGTGTCAAAGACAAATGTATAACATAAACCCTCTTGGAATCAAAGAGAACATTCAACAACATTTGGCGGCTGTGCTACAGACTTGAGCTGAACTTGAACTTTGCCCTCACTTCTTCACACACTGAATTACACACTGATTGCAGCACCCATCAAAAATAGCAGCGCACGTCATGTTGCTATGACTGAGCCCTTTTGATCAGACCTCAACGTCTTGTGCGAATCCAAGTCTCATCTTCCAAATCCAAAGACTGATTCAACCAATATGACTCACTGTCACAACCATCAGGCTGGCTTTGGGGTGGCCAAGTGGAGCCGGGGTTCCTAACCATCTAAAAGCCTCTGAGACTCCGGGGTCTGGATTAAGTGATGACACAGCGAAAAAAAAACACCAACCCCACAAGATCCACAATTGTGAGGGAGGGGATATAATTACAGGCGCAGGGTTCGGGTGCTGTTGGACGGCCATGTTATCTGCTGTGCCAATCAAGTTTCAAAGTTTTTGAGCCTTTCAGACTGTGTGACTGATCAGAACACATCTTGCGGTGCAGAGTGAACCTTGCAGTGCACGCACAGCACACTCCACAGTCCATGATTTAATCTGCCTGCCCACTCCCCTGCTTTTGAGCAATGTTTCAATGCTTGTTGCTGTTTTTTTATTTGTTTTATGCATGTGTCCTCATGTGTCAGTTTTCCTTTACAGAGTATCCGCAGGTCAAGTATATAATTTATATATCCTGAACACAGTTTCTCTTGAATTACTCATTTTTATATATCTTTGTTATTGATTAGTTATGTTCTTTAGCTATTTTAATAAGAAATATGTTGGTTTTTAAATCAATCTTGCCTTATATTTTACATAGTAATAAATAAGTCTAATATTTGGTTATCTAAAACCTGCTGATGCCCTGTTGTCAGTAATATTAACATGACTCTAAATGAGCAGATCCTGGATCAAGTTCATTACCAGTCACAGAACAAATAACTAAATGTAATGGTGTTTAAGCTGCCTGTTTATGTGTCAAAACTGCACTGCTTGTTCTCCCTGCAATGCATCATTAATGCTGTTGTTGTCTCACTGCACAGGGATGTACAGTAGCATTAGCATGTGTCTTGATTTGTTGCATTTGACTGTGACTCCTCTGCCTCAGCCTCCCCCTGCTCTGGCCTGCAGCCTGCTTCTTGGAGTCTCTTCCCTCCTTGTGCGTGTTGGTATACACACTCCATCCACCTGTCCACTCACTCCACCGTCACTCGCTCACACACAAAATACATTTGCACATTTGGACTTGTGTGACATTTTGTTCATCAAAGTCTGGATGTAGTTAAAGTTCTAATCCTTAAGATTTAGTCACTGGTGGTGACAGCAAGGGCTGTTTAATACGACACGTCCCAGAATTCTGGAGGCAGCAAACACTCCTTTAGCAGCTAATTTGTCAGCAATACAACAGAAGAGCAAATGGTGTATCTGTTTACACACACAGCCAAACAAACTCACGTTGTTTTAATAAAAAAGTCGGTCAATAATTTCCCTTTTTCTATCATGTCGTGAGCAACCTTTCCACAAAACAGCAGGAAACGGTAAACTGAATTGGTTACCTTGCTGAGGAGTTGGAGGCGTGCAGCCTGTCACCTGCAGTTCTTCATCTCACAGCTCACTGTGACTGCTCCTGACTATTCCATTACCCTCTGAAATATTTACAACTGATCAGAAAATGCCAAAAATGACCGTTGAGGTCAGTGCTAACCTTTTTGTGCTTCACAATAAAAGCCACCCTGTGTTTCACCAGTTGAATGCTTTTAATGTGAACTAGCAGCAGCAGGAAGTGCTAGCATTAGCAGTAACTTAATAAAACTCTGATACGGTGTTAGGAGAGTCATCAGTAAACAGTGAGGCTCATATCAATCAGATCAAATTACAAAAAAGTCTGGATTACATGCTGCATTGTTTCCTGTTAATCCCTCATGCGTAGGTAGGCAATTTGAATCTTGCACGGGAATGGCGGACCCCGCCTCCAACAATGACAACTACTATATAGAGAGGTAATTAGAATGTAAATACACTGAATGGCTATTGCTGAATAAATGCCCACAATGGATAGTATCAAAAACAGGGTTTGATTTCATAAAAAATCTTAAGGATTATAACTTTAAAGTTGAATTTAAGTTCTCTTACGTAAGAAGACTTGTTTTATTGATGAATGCAAAGTTTCTTCAATTGAGTATACTTCTTTTATTTAACTTTTTTTTATCTACACACTGTCTCACAAAACAGTTTATTGCTTTAGCATCAAAGTATCATTTCTATGCAAAGCTACTGACATCACACTCGCAAAGTACACAGTTGCTCTGTTCTCTAACCTGAAGTGCTTCTCTCCCTCTGCTGGTTCTCTCATGTCTCCATCATCCATCCATCCATCTGTCTGTTGGTCCATCTGTCCATCGGGCTGCATGCAGACTTGGAGATGGAGAGTGTAATACAGGACAGTACATGGGTGGCCGACCCGCTAAACCACTACAGCCTAAGTTCAGGTAGACAAAAATCCTTTGCTGTGCTGCACCGCCATCCCCTAACCAAAATCTAACTCCACAACCCTGAGTGATGTGTTTGCACTGTGTGACTCTAATACTACTAGTCTGTATACCTGTCACAGTAGCTTAAAACTGGGGATCTAGCTTGGGTTATAGCTTCACTCAGGAAAATGTTACTAATGCGCTCTTTGGTGTTGCATTACAAGAGGAGGACCTTTCACAACATAATAAACTGTCCTGTCTGTGACCTTTAACACACTTGTCTACATTATCTCCACACTTCAGCTTTTAGCCACATCTGGTTGTGCAATAGTATTAGAGCATGTATAACATAGTAACGTGAAAATAGGTCTTTTTCCAGTGTGTGTGTGCGTTTAACTCGTGTAACAGTTTGTTACTTAAAGTCCTGCAGATTCCTTCTGCACTGTAAGAGTCTTATTATCATACTGCTTTTGGATATGTTTCAGGTTTTGTCAGAATGAATGTTCATGTTGCATGACATCTGTCTGTAAAAGAAATAAAATACTGTATATAAAAGTTTTGGAATTAGATGTAGTGGCGTAGAAATGTAACCCCACCCTCCAGCCCCCTGTTCTTTTACTGTTTTCGTCCCTCAAGGTGTATGCAAATTACTTCAGGGGTGAGCCAGGTTACTACAGCATTTCTCAAAGCTGCTGAATGTACCCTGTGTCTGGACGGGGGCCAGCTGTGTTTGTGTGTGTCTGTTTGGTCGAAGCTGAAAGGCCACGGCAGGGGTGCCGTGGTGCTAGGTCTCGACCGGCCTTGATTTATTTAATCCTTTTACAATGAGGGGGCCTGTAAACCCATCCATTGAGCGTTAAGCTTTGTCCTGCAACAGTAAGAATCTCTGTCTCCCTCTCCATGGTGACTGAAAGAGCACATTCCTGCAGGGAGCCACACAGCATTGGAAAAATATGCTTGCTCTGCCTAGATCCACTCTGCTCACCACTAACCTTTGCTGTTTCCCAGTAAAACCATGGAAACTGTTAACTTGCTGCACTGCTCCAGTTAAAATCGAGACGATAGAAGTTAGGAGTTATTCATCCTTTGGTCCATGTGCTTGTGTTGTGTTGGAGTGGAATCTGAGAACAGAGGCTACTCTCTTCACAGTAAAAACAGACTGTTTTGTTGACATCAATGTGAAAATAAAGAGTTGTGAGCTTTGGATAACAAATGTCAGCCTTCTTTCCTCCCCAGACAGCCCAATAGACCTACCAGTTACTGACCCAGATGTAGAGCCCCCTCTGTTCCCCTCCTCAGTGTAGGCCTTCGTCATGTCTGGGGACCAGTGATTTGGGCAGCTGTGAGCATACATGAGCCAAGACAGCTGGTTATGTGAGGGAGAGAGGAAGGGAAATGGGGAGAGAATGTGTGAGACAGAGTAAGATTTGTCCTCCTGTTCCTGAGGATCTCAGATCATTTCCTGGTGCTTCGGTTCAGGGCTGTGAAACTATGCAAGGTCCCTTGTTGAACGTGTTGCTCTGTACCTTCAATAAGAGACTGTTGAGACCGCACCTTTGTTTGGGGGAGATTGTTTTTGTTTACATACTAACAACTCAGACTGTGTTGTAAACTGAGTCAGTGTGTAAGACAAAGAGCATTTCTTACACCTTTGCTTCCTAGAGTTCCTACTTACTGCCAAACGTTTGCTAATGAGCATCTGTGGTTGCATTACACAGAGTTGTATTGCATCATTATTGTGATCTGTTGCATTGGTGTCATTACTAAAACAACGTAGTATGTACTGTGTTGTTGCAAAGCTTCAAAGCTTAAAGGCATTTAACCAGCAGGTAGAAATTCAAATGTACAGTCATGCTTGTGTTTCTGACAGCATGGCGTTCTGCTCCTGCACATTGAACTTGGCATGCAGCTGCAAAATGTGCTGCCTCGTTCTTTCCACATCCCACGAGTGAAATAGACTATTCAGATCCATACAAAATAGCAGCTGTATGATACTTCACCTAACACAAAGCTCTCATCCTGTTATGCGATATGACATCAGAGCAGGAGTTCACTACTTCCTGTATAGGTGACTGTTGTTTTTCAGCACACTGTTGATAGTCTTCAGTCCTAAAGTCAAACTCCACCTGCTGCTTTACTGTCTCTACCATGTCATGGACAACCAAACTGCCTCCCACTGTTCTAATAATGCCACAAATGTGAATTCACATGATTTCATTTAAAGTTATCATGACAAACATATAAAAGTAAAAAGCACTGTACTGTATCCAAAGTGGACAGATGAATTAGAGGAGAGAAAACTCTAAATTCACATATCTTGTTTATTCATCCCTGTGACATCTATTACAGCCCCTCCTCATGATCAGTTCAGGGGAAAATGGTTCACTCTGTACTTTCAGAAGTTACCATTTCATCTTGTTTCTTGCTTGAAGCGTATCTGGTCTATAAGTGCTAGTGTATGAGACATACTATAGTATGATCATGATCCATGCTGCACAGAATAAACATGTTTGAGTTTAACTTAGTTTACCTTTCTCGGTAATTTTCCCCAGTTCGTGGACTTAGTGCTGGGTGATATTAGGGGGAAAACATTACATACACATGGAAGATGGACAGTGGTGGAAGATCAGATCCTTTACTGAAGTAAAAGTACCAATAAAACTATGTCAAATTAAGATACCCCATTACAAGTAAAAGTCCTGCATTCAAAATCCTATCAAAACTAAAAGTACTGGCTCTGCAAAAAGAGGATTTATTATTATATATGATTATATTAGATTGTTTATACTGATGCTTCAATATGTAAACCGCATGTTATTGTTGTAGTTGGTCGAGGTGGAGTTTGAACTACTGTTAGGTAGTTTAGTCCAGTGGTTACCCTTCAAAGGGTCACAAGATAAACCTGGGGGGTCTCGAGATGTTTAATGTGGTAGGAAAGAAGAAAAAAAAAAGTTCTGTTACACTATTTTGTATTTATTATTTTGACTTCGGACTGAATCTTTACTTATATGTGAAATATCAGGTAATTTGACCTCTTTGGGCCTCGAACAGCTGTTCAAATGAAACCATGAAGTTTAGAGGGGAAATGTCCCTTTGGTGGAACTGCTAACAACTCAGACATCTGAAATGTGGCAAGCAGCCCCAACTATACACTGAGTCACAAGCCGAAAACAAGCCAATGTGGTGTATTTTATCTGCTCATCAGCTTTCTTTATGTAAAATCTTAATCTGAAAAGCAACAAGTAACTATAGCTGTCAAAGAAATGAAGAATGGGAAAAAAATACAATATTTCCCTCTGAATTGTAGTGAAAATAGAAGTATAAAGTAGAATAAAACTCCATACTCCAAAGTACAAGTATCTTTCCACCACTGAAAATGGAAAATATGAGAACCTACATGCAAAGAGAAATTTGAAGATCAGCCCACAGCAATGTTTGTCTTTGTGTGACTTGTTAAATGCATAACAAGTTGAAGCGATCACATGCAGCGGAAAAGTCTGACTCCGGTCTTGTGATTCTGGACCAATAGCAAATTAGTTTGACTTTATTTTGACTCAACATGCCTGCTTAGGGACTTCTAAGCTAGTTAAGGAATTAATAAGATAATGCTTTCAGGGGGGACCAGGTGGCCCCTCAGAAGGGAGAGCTGATTTAAAGCCAAGGCAAGGCCACCCTACATGTTGTTTAAGCCGGATTGAATCATTCTGACATTCGGCGAGTGTCAGCTTGGGATCGGCCAGTCGGTCGGCCTGTCAGCAGCGTCCAAGAGTTTGAGGGTCTTTCCACCTGATACCAGACCAGTTGTAGCCTGATGAGTTTTTTGATTGTGTTGGTCAGTCTGGGAGGACTTTGAAACCGTAATCGGGCAGCAGCCAATGGGAGATTATTTCAGGGTGGGGGAGAAGAGTAATAGGGAGTCATTTTTAAAAGTACTTACACTATGAACATAGTTTCTCAACTCAAACTGATGCAGTCTGGAGGGTTAATAACAAAACCAAAAAATGTATTTGAACTATATATGCAGGCCTAGAATTACACATTTAGTCTATTCACATAAGTGTGTTATTACAAAGTAAGCAATTGTTAAATTTGGAAAGTTCTGACAGAGAAGGAAAGCAGAGATGCTGCTTGTTAGGAGCGTGTGTGTGCAGTGTGAAGGAGTATTTTCCACTGTGTAAACCACCAGCTCACCTCTTGGCTGCCTAACTCCCGTGCTGCCTTCAAATGCTGTCGGAAATATTAGAATTAAGCACATGTGCAAATCAGCAATGTAAAAATGACTGGGGGGCAGGGGTTTCATGTGCTTAAGGGAAGGAACAAGAACGCTATGTGAGCAAGTGATGGGCAATAGGGATGTGTCCATGCAAAACCATCAGTAACATTCTTAATGCATTCTTCTCGTGTGGCTAATACTGCAGCACAGAGTAGCTCCAAACTGTTTCATCTTACATGGCTGTTGTGTAAGGTAAAGCATTTTGTAATTCTATCCAGCCAGTAGCACTAAAATGCAGCAGCGCTTTACAGCATAGGCTACAGCCTCTGACCTTGGATATGGGAGCTTAGAAGGAGCTCTTCACTGAGTTTTGGTGAAGAGGAGTTTTTTTTTGAAAAAATTGAAAAGCATCAAGTAAAAACTTTTTACTTTAATATATCAACTAAAAGTTATTGTTTGGGCCCACCCACCGTCATACTGACTTAATTTAAAATTTGCTTCAATAATACTCACTGCTTTGTTAGACTGGGATTAACAACCGGTAATTTCCATATTTCCGGGAGCACTTTAAGGCAGCACGTGTGGGCTTGTAAAGCAATAGGTTGGAGCGGAGCTGGTGTGGATACTGAGCTGACGGAGCACAGAGGACAGTCTGCGGCGCTCCTCTGATCGGCGTGTCCAAACTTTCCTTTATCTTTCTCACTTAGTGAAAGAGACTTGTCCGTTTTTGCGACTTTCAGATGAGGTTTCACCGCCATTTTGTACAGTTTCACGTTCAGCGATAGAAAAACATAAGTGCACAGTTGTACTTTGGACTTTTTTGAAATCCTGTCATAAAGTTCAGCGTTATGGAGCGAAGGTAAGAAAATGCGTTTGACTTGTGTGGAATTAGATTTTATACAGTCGCTACAGTATCTCTTCATGGATAAGATAGGCTACCTAATTTAACAGATAACCGTATGCTACATGTATCGTGTTTTATTGGGAATAAACAACGTGAAGAGACAGCCCTTTGAATGATAGAATTGGTTTCCTAGGCCTGAAAGAAGTGTGGAAAATACTGCTCCTTCCTCATATGACTCCACGTTTGTCTATTTTCTGTCGCTACACGTATTTAGTAACTTCTGAATAACATTAGCCTCTTCCCCCAAGTGTTCAAATATGTATAATTTCACACTAATGTCAGAATATCGCAGGCTGTTAAACAAAGACTAAAAACTTGAAAAGATACAAACCCAAGTTTTAGGATAGTTTGACTTTTAAATTGCATTTTCGGAATAACTCGTTTATTTAGGAAGAAATGATTTGTACATTTGAAATATATCGTTTACACGACGTATAGTTGTCAGTCATGTGAATAAACATGTATCACTGTATAATGAAGCAGCCCTCCCATCAGTGCCATAGTTGTTCAGAAGAGTCAAACCTTGTCTGACAGGCAGTGAACGGCAGTCAGCTCTCCATCACTGACATTAGTAAAGGGAAAAAAAGTTACTTTTTCATAATGTAATTAATTGAATTTAGCTAAAAATGGCTTTGGAGCAGTTGAACCCATTTGTGGTTCAGTGGTTTGAAAATTTGTGATATTTGTTGATCTTTCATGATTTCTCTGATGTTGGTGTGTAGATGTACAGTTTGGCATAATTATTGGGTGAGACCACACAGGGCTCAGCTGACGTCACCCCTCTGTCCTCACTTCCCTCTGCTGAAGTTATGTTCAGTGGTGCATTGAGGGATGGAACAATTAGGCATTTAGCTCCCACTATCACCACACACTGGTGTCCAAACAGAGGTCACTGTCACTCGTGGCTGCCTTTTAATAGGCAGACACTGCTCTGTTGTTTACACGCTAAACCAGTAAGTCCAACAGGAGATGGTTAGGATGTGTTAATGGGTGTAAACAGTGTCTCCCAGTGTTATGCTCTGTTTTTTAGTTAACTGTCAGTTGTAGTCTTCTTTCAATGGACAAATACCCTTTTTTCAATTAGAGCGGTCAGGAATGGATATTAATAATAGTCACTAAGTGGGCTTGTTGAGTTCCTTAAGTGGCTGTAAAAGATAAAATACAATGAAAGAAACCCCACAACTTCAGATAAATTAAATAATGGAAAAACAAATACATTGAAAGAATTTTGTACTTACTCACTTTCATCATCAAGTATGTCCTTACATGCTAAGTGAATTCAATTGTATTAATAAGTTGGTGGCCATAGCAAATTTGACAGACATTCTCAGACTCATAATATTTACTCACATAAGAAAGACCCAACTTAAATTTGAAGGACCCACCACAGTAAAAACACATTTTATCCTTTTAGAAAAACTTTGGCCTTGTTCTCACAGCATGTAGATGTAATCATATCCAAACCATTTACACAATGATTTTATGAAACTACAACAGAGAAGAGGAGGGCAGTTTGAATTTTCCCGCTACGTTGTGTGTGTGTGTGTGTGTGTGTGTGTGTGTTGAGACTCAAGGGGGTGCTGGCTGAAGTGAAAGGACTGAGCTGAGCTGTGATGAGAGCATTGTGAAGCCCCGCGGAGCCGTGGTCACGCCTACTGGTGGTTGTTTATTCAGGGAACACTGACACGCACAGTAGTTGTATCAAATATCTCAGGCTAGAGTCTGCTGATTGGCTCCATGGTGTCACTGCTCTACTTTAGGAAGCAATGG
Source organism: Oplegnathus fasciatus (assembly GCA_003416845.1). Taxonomy (NCBI): domain Eukaryota; kingdom Metazoa; phylum Chordata; class Actinopteri; order Centrarchiformes; family Oplegnathidae; genus Oplegnathus; species Oplegnathus fasciatus. The sequence continues at coordinate 421,954 of NTHP01000146.1, forward strand.
CACTTTGTTGCGTTGCTATGAAGTTGAAATTTTCTTCCAATCTATTCTGCGTCCTTTGGAAAGCTCCTCACTAACTGAATGGAATGAGGTGGTCGGTTTTGGGTTGGAGAGGGGAAAGAGAGCATGATGTTTGCCATTACGTCTGTAATTGATCCTGCTGTAATGCTTGGCCTCTTTTCTCCTCACCCTTGGGGAAAAGCCTTGTTATAGTCACACAGTCAGTTTAGGGCTGCAACTGAAACCTGACAGTGTTCCTCAGGCATTATAGCCATCTTTCACTGTGTTTAGTTTTGTTCTATCTGGATTTTATCTGTTATATATGCAAATGCCAGACACAGGCTATTGGCTCTCATTTCCCTAGCTGTGAACATCTGGTCCCACCCCCTCCTTGTGTGTCACATGTCAAAAATATACCATCAGATTTTACGAGTTCTGTAAATATCAAGAAGACTGTATGATACAGTCAGTATAATGCCTCTGGAGGAGCTTTGTAACTCTGATGATGTTGGGGTTGAGATTACAAATTTATAATTGCATGCCTGCGATACAAACTAGAGGTGGAGTTTGAAAGACATGGGTGTTTACCAGGTAGGGAGGTTCTAATGAAAAGGGTCTCATGAAACACTATCCAGTTGTCCAGTCCAGTCCTTTGATTTAGATTTTTTTTTTAACCATACTAGTAGAGACCATTCTTTTTTAAATGTGTTCCCTGCAAGACTTCCAACTTTGTGAGAGTGCAGTACTAAATTGCTGAACTAACCCTTTAAGCGCCCCCAAGCTATAAATCTTGTAATTACAAGCACAGAAAGCAATTCTGAAGGTTTTATCAGTCCCAAGTATCCGTAAATTAAATGCCTTTACCCAGCTGGATTTCAGCAGTGAGTGTGTCAGAGGCAGTTTTCACTGATGAGCATGCTGGAAGAGCTGCTGGCCCTCAGGCTGTCATCTGCCTTGACAGTAAGCAGATGGGAGTCTTTGTCCATCCTCTGGAGAGTCATGCATGTCATTGCACTCCTCTTCCTCACGTCTTACAGTCAGTCTGGGTTCCTAAATAAAAGTGACGTGTCAGTGTAAGCACACACACTTGCACAGTCAGCCCCCCTCCTCCCCTACATGATACTGAAGGCCCTTTTTGATGCCTCAACCGTGAGTAAACAAAGCTGCCTCAGCGGTTTTGTCTGCGGGTACCGCAGCGCAGAAGGAATTTCTCCCTGAGGGGTGAATTGTAGCTCCACTTTTCCTTGAAATGGGACGATGGGTCTTGTTTGTGGATGCTGGCAGGGAGGCCGACTTGATTCAGAGTTGATTGTGCTGCTTCAGTAAGACGGCACAAAATAGAGAAGTTTGTTTCGAACATTATTTATTTACTTGGAGGAGTGAGGTAGTTATAAATCTGTCTTGGCAAGGGTTTGTTTATTTTGAGGTACTCGTGTGTGTGTGTGTGTGTGTGTGTGTGTGTGTGTGTGTGTGTTTTGAGCATCAGCCAAAATAATTCAACTTTAGAAAACACTAACTGACAGAATAGATTTGATTATCATCTACAAAAAAATGAAATGAGAAAATGACTTCACTCATCCCACAGGGTGAGTAAAGTGTCTTGCAGGGTGGTTAGTGGGTAGATGGGCAGACGGGCAAAGAATGGATACCAAGTCTGAACCTCATTTCAGGACAAATATCTGATTTTAACCATCGTGTGTTTAACAGTGAACTGGATGTTAACCTAAACAGGGTCCAGTTTTTTTTTACCCAGTTACTCACTGAGTATAACCCAGTGATACTCCACAGAAATAGCATTGCACACCTACAAATTGTCATTTCTGATCAGAAGCTGATACATTTCTTCATGCACTGTCACTGTGTGCATATATTTTTGTTTGTATTCTGCCAACACAATGAGAAACTGTCAAATTCAGCTACAAAGTAACTTTCTATTCCCATCAGCTCATTAGTTTTACTCTGGTCGTCATGTCTGCATTCTAAATGTACTCGATGGACCGTCAATTAAGTCTGCTGCACGCAAATTACCTCCATAGTGTACATTCAGCATGCAAAACAGGCAGCCTCTCATTTATTTCTACCTAATGGTCTCTGGGCAAGAGGACCAGGTCTCACATAGTAGATATTTTGGGATGGTTCTTTGAAATAATGATATTCATAAAAGCACATGTGTGTGCTTCATGATGCTGTGAAGTCTCTATAAATGAATCACAGTATCACCACTTCTGATAAATCTTCAATTAAAGAGCTGTGAGTAAAGATGCTGCCTTGACACTTTTATTGTATTCTTGTTGTCTTCCAAACACACAACTCAGCCGCAGCTTTCTTTAACTCAGCTTGTTTTGTTTCTGGAGATGGAGTTCGGTAAGCGCTGGCCTACTTTCAGTGGTATTGCAATTTAAGCAGAGCTCAGCTTGGCACAGCAAATTGAAACGGCATCTCTCCCAAGACTAGTTATTCATTTGATTGAATCGTAAATGCTTTCTTCTTTAAATGGCAACCTCTGCGTTTGTGTTGGTCTGAAGTCTGGAGCCGGTAAAATAAACATGATGTCAAGGCTGTGAAACACATGAGAGAAGTGGAGGGGTTGTGATTGTGACTGTGTTTATAATCAGTTAAAGGAATGTGCCCTGGAATATAGATAAAAAACTGATGCGACACAGCAGTTTTTCCACTTTAGCCCAGACACCTCAGACAGGAGATGTTGGTGCGATCGCTCTGTTTTTAAAACTTAGTGAAGTTCCAGATGTGGTGTGGCTGAAAGAACACAATGATCATTGATCGGGTAACGGATGTTTTAATGCTGTCCTCAGTAGTTAACTTTCAGAGTTCCTGGGCTGTTGTTTTTGAGACCGTGTGCACTGTCAGTTTAAATGTTTCCGATTTCAGTGTGGACCATTTGCCTGCTGGGTGCTCCACAGTCTTTTATTGGTATCCAGGATTCAGAATGGATAGTTGTGCTGTGGAGAGCAGAGTAAGGAATAGGAAGGGTCGTTTGTCAGAGTCCGTGTCAAGGGCATCAAGATTCAAGTGTCCACAGAGGATCAAAGAGAGACGACTAGAAAAAGGTGAGATCCAAGACAAGAATGTCTTTTCTGAAGCCGTGACAGGAGCTGAGTGCTGACCACCGACACCGGCTAGAGAACAGAGACCAAAAAGATGAGAGTGGATTGGGAGACATTGTCTTAGGTCTGAGTGGAAAGCTTTAACAGTGCAGTGAAGGGTTGGAAAACAGAGAGAAAGGGGCAACTGATGCTCTTTTAAGAGTTTTGAAGAGTTCACCTGGGAAAGATTCTGTGAATATCAGGATGAGTAGGATCCTCTTCTTCACAGAGAGAGGTTTGTATTAGAATATACTTGAATATTCAACTCAGTAATTACAATGTTAAGATAACCCTGCAGGCAAACTGTTTTCATCAATAATCACGAGAGAGGCGCAGTATTTCCATATAACATCTACCCTGACATTTGACTGATTGGCATCAGCGCACTTGCAGTCACTGAGAAATGGCACGATAGATGCACTGTGACGCTTATTTGGCCAGGCAGTGAAAAACTTGAGACTGAAATTGTTTCAGCGTGACTGTTTTATATTGTTTTTTCTTATTTGTGTGTCTGCTTAAACTGAACTGAATTCTCAGGCAAAGGAAAATTGATACTTTCATCAGACAAGTTCATTTCATCTGCGTAGCCGAGTCAAGTAAGCTAACCCATGAGTGAAAACACCCTGCTACTGTCATCACCAGTGGTTGACAATGTGTGATTTTCAGTGAAGATTTCTTTGAACAAATGTCTGGAGTCGAGGCCAGCTCCATTGTTCCCCCCTTTAAAAAATGCAGATTGTTTGATTCACTTGATAGCCTTTCCACATCTCTCTAAAGCAGAGAAAACAACTGGTGTGTAGTTTAAGAAGCTTACGACCCTTTCCCAGACATAGTATCTGATTAATGCGGTTTGGGTTTTTTAAGTAGGTCTGCTCCTTTTTTTGTCTTGTTTTGAAGGGGAGCGGAGGATACTGGTATTGGATGTGGAGGATTCCTTTGTAGTTGCCTGGGAGGTGGTATTTAAGAACGAAGCTTTCGCCTCAAGGAAACTACACATGCATAAAGGAAGGGTTTGCATTAGAATGAAGCTGAAATGCACAATGGGACAACCCTGAGCAGCTTGTATGGGGTTTCACTCTAGTGCACAGATAGACCTTGTATGAAAGCTGAGCTAGTGTCAAACCCACACTTACTGTAGAGTAGTAAACAGTTGTGTAAGAGATCTAAGATGTGTCCTTCCTTCCTTCCTTCCCTCGTTCCTCAGTGTCTAAGAAGCACGGGAAGCTGATCACCTTCTTGCGCTCCTTCATGAAGTCCAGGCCCACCAAGCAGAAGCTGAAGCAGAGAGGCATCCTCCGGGAGAGGGTGTTCGGCTGCGACCTGGGAGAACACCTCCTCAACTCAGGACATGATGGTGAGAAACACGCAGACACACCTGAGAGCAGTAGTTTTTGCTGGATCCATTTATGTTTCTTTTCTTAACACCATGAATTCTCAAATAGTGGGCCTTAATTTACCAGGACCTTGATTTACGGCAGAGAGAGCAGGCCTTTATTTGCAACGGGCTAACATTGAGACAGGCTTTGATTCCTAATTTCACCTGTTCTCAGGGTTAATGCAAACTCAAAACTGTCCTCCATGTTTGTCGACTTGATAAATTCATCATCATGTCCATTCCAGAGCTTTAATCCCAGTCATGTCATACTCACTACTGTACTCTGTACTGTACTGCTATGAGTCTCTCTTTTTAACACAAATACTGTTTTCATTCACTGACCATTTCCACTCATTCCATGTTGCCATCAGTGAAACTCACATTAAGTCTTTCTGGGCACCTAGCAGTTTAAATAAATAGTTTGACATTTTGAAAAAAATACAACTATTTGCTTTCTTGTCGAGAGTTGGATGAGAATGTTGATACCACTCTCATATCTGTCTGTTAAATATGAAGCTACAGCCAGCAGCCAAATAGCTTAGCTTAGCACAAAGACTGAAAAAAGGGGAAAACAGCAAGCCTGGGTGTGTCCAAAGTTAACAGAATCTGCCTGCCAGCTCATTAATTAACAAATATTGTACTTGTTTGTTCAATCTGTACAAAAACCGAAGTGTAAAAACAATAAGTTGTGGTTTTTAAAGGGGTTTATGTACAGGACTGTTATTTGACTCTGCCATTATGTCAATGCCAGCTTTCAATTGAGAATTTGCGGTATTTAGAAGTGACACAGTAGTTTATTGGGTTCTTTGCCATCATGATCCATTAGGCTCAAATTATGGAGTGTAATCATTAACTTATTAATGTGTAACATATATATCAGTGACATCATGACTGCCAGAGCTCAGTGTTTATTCATATTTTATTGGAGAACACTTTACCACCTCAAACACACCTGCTGCTTCCTCCACTCCAACTTATGAGCTAATGGTTTTTAGACGAAAGTCATCATCCTTCTCAAAACAAATACACAACACACATTGTATGTAAACACCAGCTCTGGTTGTAAATAAGATATTTGCTGGGCTAAAGTCCATACCTACATTTATCTGCTGTAGCCACATTGATTTTCTGAGCTCTCAGCAGCGCTGCGTCTGGCAGGTGAGCTGATGTGATGGTCTCAATGACAGAGTGGGAGGATAATGGTCTCCTGATTACACTGTAACATCAACTTCAACCACCGTAATGATGCTACTCTGCTGTTGAAGCTTGATCAATAACTTCATTTCACTTCATGTTGACACCAACGTGAAAACCCATTTATTCATGTTAATGGATCATATTCTGTATCTGGACATGAATGACTCTAATCTCACCAGCACATTAGCTCACAGTGATCACACTGAGCACTGTGCATTTAACAAGCTTCTGGTCACAGATCGGTGTTGGACGTTCTGCATCGCAGTCACACATTCATGGGTGAAGGAGTCAATCCTTGGCCTCAGTAAATTCTGCCTGACCTTGACAAGGAGAGATAAGCCACTCTGTCACACTTTGCTGGGTCAAACGGTCAAGGTGTTTCTTACTGCTTCAGTGACTTATAAGAACTGAAAGATAACTGTGATGTTCTGGAGCAAGAGAAACACAGTTAATGATTATGATTTTGTAGTTTATAAGTGCTGAAATTCTGCTGCTATTTTGACAAATCCAGAAGTAGAGATGCCGCCATTACTGTGGCGGCACTTCACTAGTACACCCACATTTGACTCTTAAATGTTAAATGTTCAATATATGGTCATCAAATGCCATTCAAATAAATGTTAGAATCTACAAAACTTCAACTTTTCAACGGAATTTAGTCCAGTTTGAACAGACGTCCTCATGTTTCAATCGCGTGTTTCAATGTCAATTCAGTTCAAACACCATGGGATCTGCCTATATGGGCACCACCCGGCAGTTCTCTTGCTAGCTTAGTACTGCATTTTCTAGCCGAAATTCCACCTTTACAGTATTGTGTTTCAGATTTTTAATAAATAATGCATATTTTGAACATCTTTTGATTACAGTACAAGAAATCATGGAGTTTGATGTTGTAAATCATAGGCTAACAATTCCTGCTTGGTTGAATTATTGTAGCTCCTCCACACAGCACTTTGGAGGTTGGACAGAGGCGGTACGTTAATTAGCCTGTGATTAGCCCAAACATCCCTGCTTCCACTGTCAGTACTCTGCTCCGCTCTGCTGGTGGCAGTGCTTGAGAACGCAACACATAAATCAGCAGCCGAATTTGTCTATAGTCAATGCCAAAAGGTTTTCACTTCTTGCTGCACTTAAGTCAGCTTTTAGAAGTGCCACGCAAGGGATCAAAATCATCACCAAAATGAGTTCAAAGCTGTTGCTGTTGTTTTTGCTCGAATTTAAGAGGATGAATTCTTGTTGTGTGTTCAACACTGACTCCACATTCAAACACGTTGTGTATCTTTGTGATAAGAGGACCTCATAACAAAATCTTCCTACGTGAAGGATTTATCCGCCCTCACTGTCCTCTCCTCTGCTGCAGAATGCCAACTAGTTTCCTCAAACCTCGCCTTGTTTTCTCTTTTGCTATGTGTGGAATTCGTCTGAACAGCTGCTTCGGCGAGTGTCCCACTCTCCGTCATCGTCTGAATGATGTGCGAGCTGTGGGAGGCCTGGGAGCCTCCTTATACACACACACACACACCATCCTTATCTCCCATACACACACACGGGTAAATAACATGTCTGTATGATTCATGGTTGCTGAAGGAGAATGAAGAAGCTCTGTGTTTTTCTGAGGTTTTTCTTATTTTGTCTTCCCATGTCTAACACACAACCACTGGCATTGTGGTTTGAGCATAAGTGATTGGCTGCCTCACTCACAGACAACAGCATGTTATCTCACTCTTTGCTTCACCCAGAAAACCGCATCGATGTAGAAAATAGGTTAAAGGCCAACCAAAAGCACCAAATAAAGAAATGAAATATTTTGGAAGCTCTTGAGGATATATTCGTTTCTACTTCACAAGGTTGAAATGTTTCCACCCTCAGCTCGAAAAGTGCTTTTCCCTCCGAAAGCACTTGAAAGTTAGTTATTCGCAGTCTGTACTCACACATCAAAAAGGAAAGTCATCCTATTCTTGACCTTGTAGCGCTCACTGAAGACTGGACAAATATTGACTAATGTGTTATGTGATGACACGCTGTTTTTCTCTGCGCAGTGCCCCAGGTCCTCAAGAGCTGCACCGAGTTCATCGAGAAGCACGGTGTGGTGGACGGCATCTACCGCCTCTCTGGAATTGCCTCAAATATCCAGAAATTGCGGTAGGAGACACACACTGCCTATTTATTACTGTATTTGTTTAACAAGATCTCCACTCCGTGCATGCTTCTTCCACAGAAATGTCCTTTGTCATGGGAGGAGCTCCCAAATGTAATCCCACCATAGCACTCATCTAAAGGCTGATGACATGAAGGATTTTTGCACCTGTGAAAGAAAAAAAAACATGATGACATGCGGTGTAACGATTGTTCCTCATCAACAGTTTTTACTATCTAATGTTGTCATACCAGGAGAAGAACTTTGGTTACAGTTGTGGCTTGTAAAAGGCAACAAACAGTATGTGTTGTGGACATGTTAGGAGTTATTGTCTTTGTTCTGCTATGCTGTAAGGTGTGTAAGGGTAATGCTGTGTTTACATGTAAATAGACAGGATAAGATAGGGCTGTGCCTGCTTATGTGGGAAGGACCACACACAAAGGTGGAATTGCCACTTTTACAGTTTGAGTTTGATTTCCGCATTAAACTCTCCCCAAACGGTGTCCCCTGATTGTCCAGCTGCCAAAAATCCAGATGTGAGAAGAGAGGAGTTTAGAGAAATGTTGATACACTCTTCAGGTCAACTTCAATTATTAGTGTACTCTCACAGCATTATTAAGCTTTGTGAGCAGCAGCGAGTGCTTTAAGAACATTTTTCAACCTGGATTTCGCCTGTCAGGCCACATACACTTAAGCAACCAGGGTTACTCAGAGAAACTAGGTTATGTGGGTATTGGATAACACGTTTACATGCACAAAAATAACCTGGTTACTATAAATCCATGTGTACATGTAGTAGGTCAGTAGTCAGATTTCTCCACAACCCCCGACCTCACTTTGGAAGCATGGCTTTCTTGAGAGGACAGAGCACAAGATTTTCACACAGCATGACAAATTTAACAAATATTGAACTGTCCAGCAGTGGAAAACAAACTTTCTATTTGATGTTAGTTTCAGTTTTAGTCTGAGTTTGGATGAATTTAAGTGCTCACTTAAATGCAGTGATAGCGGCTGCCCTAACTTTCTGATCTGTCGAGTGTGTTGGGGCTGTACTGTATGCAGCCTGACAGGAAGACCTGCAGACACTATGAAGGACTCAAAAGACTACTCTGTGTGATTTTGGAATAAAATCATGTCATTCATAAACATATATTTTTGCTCACGGGTAACAGTGTATATGTACTTTAGCCTAATGAAAAGATGCTAGAATCAAACATCACTCAAAGCAAAGGTAGTAAAGGGCAGTGTCCCTGAGACAAGAAATCATTTTAATAACTAAAACTATATTTCTTCTTAATCTTAACGTCTTTGCACGCTTTGTTTATTTTATTTCTTTTGTATATTTATTTTTTTGGTTGGAGATTTGTGGGAGTTAGAGATGTAAATATAGCCTAATTACAGTTTCAGTTCAGTGAAACTAAATGTAATTTTCAGGGTTAGAGCATATAGAAATGTAGTCCACATTTCAAATTATTTTGTTTGACTTATGGAAGGCCGAAGACCAGTTTCATAATTATGTTTATTTTCTAGTTTAGGATAAATTGATTAAATAAATGACATTCACATAGGTGTTTTAGGTTGAAGAACCTCAACTTCATTGTGCCCCCCCACTTCTGAAACCAAACATAACATGAAACATACTGTACACCGTTGACCACATGACACATTACACTGTCCATGTGCAGCCAGAGATTATATTATTACCAAGTTTGATTAGTTTGAACTTTTTACAGAAATTGGAAGATTTTTTTTTTATTTTTTTTTGAAGAGTTGTGTAGGCACATGTCAATAATTTTCTCTTCTAAAACGCTAACAACTGAAATGCATCTTGACTTTCTTCGTGTCTCGTATCCATCCATTGAACTACAACAGTGAAGAACTCTGCCTTTGCCGTCTTTCTCTTTCATCAGGCACGAGTTTGACTCTGAGCAGATCCCCGACCTGACCAAAGATGTTTACATCCAGGACATCCACTGTGTTGGCTCGCTGTGTAAGCTTTACTTCAGGGAGCTGCCCAACCCCCTGCTCACCTACCAGCTCTACGAGAAATTCTCTGTAAGCAAAGCCTCAGCAGGACGAAACACTTCTCACGCACCAAATTCTCACTGTAATGTGTGGATACAAGTCTGCTAACTATTACAGCACTTGACTTTTGAGCTTGTTTTGAGTTTCTGTGCTCACCAATGCCCCAAAGGACACTGATGGGATGTGATTGACAGTACTGATTTTACGTTTGTGAGTCACAGACACCCCTAAATTCATTGCATTGTACTTGACACACCCTATCATTACAAATACAGCAAACCGCTCTCTGTGTGACTTGGAATAAAAACCTTATCCAAGCACAACAGAGCCATCCCTGAAGATGAAGTAAATGTTTGCTGGTTGTTATGGCAGCTGGGGAGAGGAGGAGGGGCCGGGGGGCTGCAGACTGATGTCCCCTCCGTGCTCCATGAAGCAGTGTGAACCTGGGATGACAAGTCAATGAGTCTAATGTTGATACACTGACACAACCCACTGTTTATCTCCCTCTCCCTATCTCCCCATCTCGCCCTTTGTTTTCACTCTGAAGGAGGCTGTATCAGCAGCAACGGACGAAGAACGACTCATCAAAATCCATGATGTCATCCAGCAGCTTCCTCCGCCGCATTACAGGTCAGTGTAAAGGCACACTGCCTCCCTTTGGCAGGCACAGGAACTGCCAGGTGCACACTCACGTTGTGCATTCACATCAGTTGTGTGTGTCTGTTAATGTTAAAATGAAGGGGTTTTGTAGTGCCACACCGCATTGAATGGAATCATTTAACAGGTCCCAGCTGACCTTTGCGTTGGTGATGATGAATTGAATTTCCCGTCCTTTGTGAAAGCATACAAATGCTAATTTCTAAGTGACTTCCTCTGGGATTTGAGCACATAGTGAAATATTGATGCTCTGAAGAAGTAGCTCTATCATGGCCATTAGTCGGCACATCACTAGCGGGAGCCAATTAAATCTGAATAAATGAATATTTGATTCTTAGGACCCTGGAGTTCCTTATGAGACACCTTTCCCGCCTGGCAGCGTTCAGCTACATCACCAACATGCACAGCAAGAACCTGGCCATTGTCTGGGCGCCCAACCTGCTGAGGTGAGATGCCACCCTGCTCCACAGAATGTTCTTTGTATCCATGTATGTCATTGTGGTTAATACACTGTAAATCATGACCTCAAAGCCGTCTCGATTGGCTGTAGATTTCCCTGTTATCTGAGTGATTTTTTTATAACCAAGTACATCTCAAGATAATAATTCTCATGAGCTTCTCAGTTTGAAGTATGTGTAGTTGAGCTTATGTGGGTTTTTTTATACTACTCACATTAATGATTTCTCTGGCTTGAATCAGCCATGATAATGGGCTCTGTGCAGCAGAAAGTATGTCTCCTGCTTTCAATGAGTCATTCTGCCTGAATGGAAGGATTTAAGCAGCTGTTTGTGGGAGGTTGCTGATCAGCACACCATCAAATGCTGGAAATGCAAAATCATTTACACAATTGATGTAACTTTAAATCTAACCACTTCAACATAGTCAGGTGGACTCGTCACAGAATATCTTTGATTGACTTGAAATTGTACATTTTTTTAAAAATGGAGCTCTTAACTAGATCAAATGTAATTCTTCATTTTTCATTGTTGTTTGTCTGTGATTGTCTCAGGTCAAAACAGATTGAATCTGCATGCTTCAGCGGCACAGCAGCCTTCATGGAAGTCCGAATCCAGTCGGTGGTGGTGGAGTTCATTCTCAACCATGTGGATGTTCTCTTCAGCACTAAACTCAGCTCACTAATACGAGAGGGAGCAGGTATGTACAGGCACCAGTTAGATAAGACCGCTGATCAAATTGTCATTCCACTACCCACTGCTGCTCCTATTTGAGCAATAAACACTGTTCCACATCGCCAGGTCACAACTCATTATCACGGCCCAAATCCCTGCTGGTTTCATCACCCTCTACTAAACTTCTGAGTCTGGAAGAGGCCCAGGCCAGGACCCAGGCTCAGATCAACTCTCCAGTCACTGAAGACAGCAAGTATATCGAGGTGGGCGAAGGTCCAGCTGCCCTGCAGGGCAAGTTCCACACTGTCATCGAGTTTCCCACCGAGAGGTTTGTTAACTCTTCTTCCTGTTATGTAATCTGATGACTATGTCTTCAAAAGACCAATTAATATAAAATATAAATTTAGACACACAGACAGTGACATAGACATTTATTTTACAATGCAGATCTACTGTAGATTTTATAGTAACAGACAGTTGGACTTAAATAATAATGCTGGAATGTGTCTCCCTCTGCTGGTTGCTGGTAAGACTGCAGGCAGAGTCATTTTCTCAGGTTCTTCAGGTTGCCAGAATCTCACTATTCACAATTAATTTGACTGATTACTTTGTCCCCGTGTCTAAGAATCTGTCATGTGACTGAGATGTCAGTTAGTGAAACTAACTGTTCCCTGCCTGCTTGTCCACCACCATTTTTCAATCATAGGAAGAGGCCTCCTATTAAATCCAAAAAGTCTCCTGTGGGTAGTTGGCGTTCTTTCTTTAACCTGGGCAAGTCTTCCTCCATGTCCAAGCGCAAGCTGCACCGCAACCCCAGTGAGCCCAATGAACTAAAGGCCATGGCTCTCGCTGGTGAGTCCTTCCTCCACAACTTGAACGAAAACAATCCATTTTTTCAATCACCTTACAATTGTGCCATGAGAAGCGCTTATTTGACTAAACAAAACTGAATGCTGATACCCTTTAATCATTATGTTTCAGGAGGCAGAGGAGACACAGCAACATTAAGATCAGCCAAAAGTGAAGAGTCACTGAGTTCCCTGCACAACGTTGAAGGTAATGATTTGTGTCTTTCCGTTCACTTTGTTGCAGTATAAGTTGAGTAAGTTTAATCAGAGTAAGTTAATAGTTCTGCCCGTAGCATATTTCAGAGGCTCTTTCTACAGTGTAGTCTACTTTTATACACAGGGCCTTTTTAAAAGAGATCCTGATTATATTCTTTTTCTCCTTCAGGAGAGTCCAAGGTGTACCGTCCTCGGCGGCCGCGCTCCAGCAGCGATGCCCTGTCAGCCTCTTTTAATGGCGAGCTGCTGGACAGCCGGCAGCACTGCAACTCCTACGACAACCTGGACGCCACAGAGGACAGCGACGGAGACGACGGGCCCATCTGTGTGCCTGCCCTCATCTCACCTCCCCGCTCAGCAGGTGAAGATGTGGACCTCAGCCCGCCAGACATTGGCATGGCCTCCTTGGACTTTGACCCCATGTCTTTCCAGTGCAGTCTCCCCGACACCTCCTATGCCTTCCCCCTAGATGACTCACCGGCTGGGGCAGAGGGCTCCACGTTAAAGAGGAGCCCCGGCAGCATGTGTGGCAAGACTAACGGCTCTGACTTCATCTCTGCTACCTTCCTGGGCAGCTTGGCCTCCCCCTTGTTGTCCACAGACTTCAGCCGGGCTGCTGGAGAGAAGGTGGAAAGCAAGAAACTGACCACTTCCTATTCTTACACTGATAAACCCACACAGGCTGTGTCACCTATTAAATGTGGGAAGACCACTAGTTTGACACCATTTGCCACTTCAGAGCTTTTCTGTACAGAGATTCCTGACAAGAATACAGCTGGACAGGCTGTCTCTCCACAACCATTATCTCCTCCTTCAGTAGCCAAGGACTCTCCTCCCCTGATGGGCAGTGTGCTGCTGAGAGCAGCAGAACCGTCTCTAAGTGAAGCTTTTCAAATGGAGCTGCACTCTAAGCTGGCAGCCTTTGACAGCCTGGACAGTCGAGAGCTGAAGGGAGAGGACAGCGTACAGCAGGTGCCAGCTGCCAGCAGCCAAGAGCACCAAGGTAGGGAGCAGAGAATGACCATTTTAAGAGTATTTTTTTGCATGTTTCTTGTCACTGTTTTGTTTACATTATGTAGATTAAAAATAAGGTGATAAGGTAAAGTAAGGTAAGGTATTAATTATATGAATGCTTTTGTTCTAGATTTAGTTACCCAGGTTTGCATGGATTTCATCTTAAATAAATCTTTTCATATGATGCCTGAGCACCACACTTAACTTTTCCCCTCTCTCTCACTCCTGAAGCACCTTAAAACCAGCCTGCCTGCTGTCATTTCTTTTTCTTCACCTACTGCTCTCTTGCTTATTCAGTCTTCATCTATAGATCCCTTGTATTTTTGTGTGTCCCTGCTAGGAGTCGTAGCTCCGGACTCTTCAATGGACCTCACCCCTCGTTCCCTCAGCTCTACAACTCCCACTGCTGCCCCTCCTCCTCCCCCTCCTAAAAATGCTGCCCGCATGTTGGCCCTGGCCCTCGCAGAGTCTGCCCAGCAGGTCTCCATTCAGTCTCAGTCCCGGGCCTCTGAGCCCCCCACACCGGTGTCCCCTCTGCAGCCACAAGAGGCCTCTAACTTCCAGGACTCGCCACATCCACTGGTCCCACATTTCCAGACTTCCAAGGAAGGAGCAGGGAGAGGAAGTTCCCCGCCACCAAACAGCACTGCTCCGACTGTCACCCCAGCCTCATCTTATCCCTCCACTTCCAGTCCTACAATCAAGCAGCAGCCACTAGAGTTAACCAGCACGATTACCAAGCCATCAGACAGTGCCAAGTCCTCTGCAACTCCACCTGGAAGCACAGACTCCACCCCACCAGACACTCCTCTCTACAAGTGTGCCCCACTACCCAGTTCAACCAGCCTGACTTCTCCAACCAGGAAAAGTCCAGAAAGGCAGCAGCCTGTCACAGGACAGGTTCCAGTCCGTGCCAGCTCATCTAGTACCACACCAGCCACCACCCCCAGTGGCAGCTGCAAAGAAACTGGAGTCTTTCCACAGCCTGTTCCTGAGGCAAGTGTCATATCATTTTCATATGTAGATTGGTACTTATAAATGATTTAGGGTCGTTATATTGTGACATTAAGCTGCAGTAAGGATGATCCAAATTTATGAATAATTCATAGGCAGCATAACATGCGTGACTAAGTGGTAGTCAGGTAGTCAAGTAGTCAATACGACTCATCTATGTCCATTAAATATGAAGCTACAGCCAGCAGACTTAGACTTAGCTGAGCTTAGCACAAAGACTGAAAACAGCTAGCTTGGCTCTGTCCAAAGGTAAAAAAAAAAATTCTCTTACCAGCACCTCAGAAGCTCACTAATTAACACGTTATATCTTATATTCCTGGTCTCTTGTCGTCACCTTGAGGTTGCCAGACGGCCACAAGAGACTCCATATAATGAGATATAACACATTAACTACTGAGCTGTAGAGGAGCTGGTTGGTGGATTTTTTTTACCTTTGAACAGAGCCAGGCTAGCTGTTTCTAGTCTTTATGCTGAGCTAAGCCAAGTGTCTCTCTCCTGGTTCTATTTAGCGTACAGACATGAGAGTGGTATCAATCTTCTCATGTAACTCTGCAAGAAAGCCAAATGTTGAACTGTTTCTTTAACTCACATATATCTTTGGATTAATTAGGTCACTTTTTCATGATTAGGAATGACCTGTGCTACTCCATCAAAGGAATTTTCACTGACAGTGTTTTGGCCACTGGCACTTCATAGTGCTGTGTCATATTACACGTCTTCTCTTAAGTATACAGCACACTATGCTGTATGACATGCAAATGCATCAGTACTTTTGCCATGGGGGTTGTCAATGTAATTTATTTGATGCTACCATATTCTGTTAGGATTTTTTTCTATAGTATGTTTTGGCCTGCAAATATTTTGATTTAGTGCTAGCTGTTAGTGCCACTAATGCCTTTGATATATTATGAGTTACAGGCTCAAGTCATCTCAAGTCTTCAGAGCTTTTGCTTTCTTGTATTTTAAAGCCAACAAAAGCCAAACTACACCTTCAACACAAGGCACCACTACCAACAGGAAAATTAAAAACATAAACAGACATTAAGAATTTATGGCGTGCTGCTGCGGTGAACTACAGACTGGTTATACTGGACAGCAAGTAGTGTGTGTGTGTGTGTGTGTGTG
>NTHP01000146.1:437813-496017 GCA_003416845.1 Oplegnathus fasciatus
CTCACTGCAGCAACTTGTGTTTTTTTTTGTAAACTTTTGTCAGTAAATAAGGGTCTGTTTTGTTGTGTTTTGTCGCAGGTCAAACCAGAGGAGTCTGCACCGCCCCCGATCCTTCCAAAACCATCAGAACAGCCACCACCAACAACTCAAAAGCCCAAAAAGCAGGCTGTCTCACTGCCCCACCATCAAACACAAACTCTGATACAGCCTCATCTTCCAACACAGCCTCAACCTCAGACGCAGCCTCATCCGCAGCCTCATCCGCAGCCTCATCCGCAGCCTCATCCGCAGCCTCATCCACAGCCTCATCCACAGCCTCATCCGTCGTCACTGCCTCACACGCAATGTCAGACGCAGATCCAACTCCAACCCCAAACCCAACCTCAGACCCTCTCAAAGGCTAGCGCAAGAGTGGCCCCCACCTCTGCCGAGCCTGTTGAGAAGCCTTGGGAGGCCATAAAGCCGGTACAGCCCTGTACAGAGTCTGCAAAGTACCACGACTCATATGGAACCACACCTCCAGCCCCTCCTGTCCGGACCATAGAGAGCAAACTGGCCACAGCAGCACTCAGCCAAAGTGAAGCCTCCTACCATATCCTGGGTGAGGGCCCTGCGCCTGGTCATCTGGAGGATGCTCTGCCTCACCATCCTCTTTCTCCTCGTAAATCATCCACTCACCAGCCAGCCTACCAGTACCACGCTAAAGGAGAGCCAGTCTTAATTGAGCCTCCCGGATCTGCATACTACCACCAGAGGCCTGTTCCTCTGGGCCCGCAGTCCATGCCACACCACTACCGGCCAGACAGCGTCCCTCCACACCTCTCCTTTGTGTCTAAATCTGAGCCTCAGATACCTTACAGCGCCCGAGTAGACAACAGATACAGCACTTTAGGCCCCAGGTCCTACCACCACTCTGTGAAGTCCAGAGGAAACCCCCGCAGTGTGTATGTGTCTCCAGGGCCAGGGCATCAGGGTTATAGCCATGACAGAACCCACGGCTATCCCACCATCCGCAGAGTGCACTCACTCCATGTTCCTTCCACTATCCGCTCAGTGCCCATCCAAAGGACTGAAGTTCCTCCAGATGATGATATATTCTTCTACCACCGGCCCATGTATCAGTGCAAAGCCTACCAGCAGCCCCCGCAGCAGTCCTCACAAACCGACTACCACGTCACCCAGCTGCAGCCTTACTTTGAGAATGGACGGGTTCAGTATCGCTACAGTCCATACTCCGGTTCAAGCCCTTTGGAGGCGCCTTACTATGACATTGACCCTTATGGCACCATCCGAGTCCGGCACTTCCACTCCTACGGCGGCCGAGATCCGGGAGCCGTAGCTGGCCGACCGGGTGGAAAGGCGGCTGGGTACCACTTCCTCGCTCGTCATGTTCTCCCACCTGGGAAGGAGCACAGCTTTGTGAGCAGGGACATGCCCCCCAGTCATGGGACCAAAGAAGCTGCTGCTTACCTCGCTTGGGACCCAGAGGAGTCAGAAAGGCTCCGCATGCACTCCATCCGGAGGGAGAGCAGAGCCAGACAGAAGATTAAAGGCCCTGTCCTCTCTCAGTATGACAATGTCAGCTTGTTTGCACCAGCAGATATATCAGGCTATGAAACCCTGCACCTGCGCAGTAAATCTGACCCAGGTAAAGCTGTGCTGGTTGCGGCCGAGAGCAAAGATGGGCGCTACCTCCCCAGACACATGGTGTCAGACCCTGACGTCCTCATGTATATGGAGACTGACAAGCTTGTCCAGGGCAGCGCAGTGGGCGACAAGTCAGACGGGCTCGCCAAGCAAAGCAGTTCCAAGAAATGCCAATCCTCTCACTCTCTTCCAGCTACTCTGAGCCACAGTCTCTCCCATCAGCAGGAGAGCGGCCGACACGAGGCCAAGTACGAGACTGGAGATGACAAGCTGGGTGGAGACAGCAGCAGGTCAAAACACTGGCAGCAGGAGTATCCCAACAAGAGGAACTTCCAACCACGTTACGAGTGTCCTGATTCTGACCACCACCAGAGTAAAGTGAAAACACCAAGCGGCTACCACAGTACAGACGACCAGCCGTCAGCCCCCAGGGAACAACTTTCCCGCTCCAAACCGGAGCGATCACACAGCGTCCGAGAGCAGCAGCAGCACTACAGCCAGGGCAAACCTGAACTGGACAGAGATTACTCATATCAGAAACAAAGCACTAAAGCGCAGTCCCACTACGATAACTTGGACGATTACCACCCAGTACCTCAGCCTCAGGCCCCTGTTCAAAAACGTGGAGGCTCCAGCTCCTATCCCGCCCCCGGATTCACAGTGAGCCACAGCAACAGAGCGTACTCCACAGCACTGGGCCAGGGAGCCTTTATCCAGACTGACCTGGCCATGCAGAGGCCAGAGACAGAGATACGTACAGAATGAAGCATTAAGGGGGGTAAACATGAAATTATCTTTAGCTGTGTAGAAGGAAGACTTTGTTGAGCTACGGTTGAGCAGCCTCTGCAGGACAGTGGACTGTTGTATCACCAATATTTTTGCTCCTCTGTATTTTTAACGAATTGTAAAGAAAATTGTAAGACTTTTTACAGAAAGTCCTGAATGTACCTGAAATTATTGTCCAAGAGGTCATATTATTGTGATTGATTGAGACAGTAGCCGGTCATAAATGTATATGATATGAAAGACGTAAGGTACTTTTAACAGGAACCACAAAAATGTAAAATATATATATACTATATATATATGAATAGAATCACTAGTAAAAAGGGATTTTTAGTTGTATTTTGTTTTTTAGGTGTGGCGCTGGGTATGAGCATCAATTGGGATTAAGGTTTGCATTTTAGAAATGCATGCACTCTCTATCTCTTACAGAACAGTTCTGTGTACTTCACTATCCATTGCGTTCTTTCTGGATGTTACAGCACAAGTTATTTGAGGAGGATACATGTAGGTCATCACACCTCCCTCTGCTAATATGTACACAAGTAGGCGGTACAGTGTGTCCATGTTTGTCTTGAAGAATCCGACTGGGTGTGAGGTTTGATAAGGAGCTGCAGTGGGTTACTTTCAGTTAATATAGTGGTTATCAATGTCTTATTTCCTCTGTGACTGTGCCATTTTTATGTATCTTTGCTATAAACAGATTTCAGTGACTTCTAATGGAATGTTTTGGTACTTGTTTGTTCTTCATTGGAAGAGGGACCAAACGACTTGGCGCAGTTGTTGCACATATGGGATGAAGAGGGGAAGCTGGATGAATGCCTGTTGTACCTTTTTGTGTGTAGGCAGATGTGTAAGAGGTTATTTTTATTTCCTTTTTTCCATCACATTCACGGTACTTTCATGAAGTGGACAAACTGAATAAAGCTGAAAACATTTTCCTCTCAAACAACGTGGTGAAGAACATGTTGCCGCTGCTTTGTGGAAAAAACAACTTGGTGATGAGCCTTAAATTTTTGTTCCTACAGACCATATTTTGTTTACTATCATTGTCAAGTCCATTGTCATAATGCACAAACATTGTGATATCTAGATTAAAGATCACTTTTGATGATTCTTGACAGTTTGGGGTTGACAGGTCTCATTGGTTCTGAATTTAATACAATGAGGGAGGGAAATGTTTTTTTTAAGATATCTGAGGCCATTTATTTTTAGGCTGGAAATCGATGTATAGTACATTCATCTGGTATTATACTACATGCCCTTTTGGTTCACCATAATGTATGGATTACAGTATGTCTCAATATGTCTAAATCCAGGTTGTACTCTGTAACTGTTTGACTTCTATATCGCTTGCAGGTTTTGCTCCTCTTGCCTTATCCAAAGCCTCAACCTTTTCAGATGGGGCAATGAAGTAAGGCACTGTGTACTTGAATGTGAAAACACTCTTGTCTCAAACTAGAGGTATCTAAAGTTAGATATGAAATAAATAAAACTGTTCAGGAATAGCTATAATCCATGTCTTTTTAATATGTGTGTGATGTTACTAATGCACCTCTGCTTGGTTCAGTCTGACAATTCCTTGAGGAAGGACAAGATTAAAAATTGACAACAAAATCTCGTTCAGGAGCACAACACATTAGTAGTTGTCATTGAGCGTAATATTGAATGTACAACATAAAGGCTGTGTGTGCTCAGCTGTATGAAGGGCTCTTTTCCTGATGTTACAATCAGCTGTAAAGTGTAAAAGTGATTTCTTTGTCCTCTGAGTCAAAGATATTTCAGAGTTCATCTTTGATCCATTGCTGACTAGCCACAGTAAACTGACATGACCCCAACATGTTGCTTTTAGAAAATGAAAAGTGCTGAACATGTTCACTTAAAGGTACCCTGTGGAGTCTTTGACCACTAGTGGCGCTATGGAACCGTTTTTCTACGAATAGGTCCCACAGGTGACGCGCCAAACTATGCGGAAGTGCACCAGCAAAGGCAGAGAAGAAGAAGACTGCTAGCAAGTAAATATGGATATGAACAATGCTGGATCACTAAAAAAAAATCAGCTTTGGAAATGTTCTATGAAGAAGGACATGCATTCAACGCATTTGTTGGACCTCAAAGATACACGCAGTGTGTTTTGGTGAGTAACACTGATTGCAAACTTTACTCTTGTTTGTTTACAAGAAAACTCCACAGGGCACCTTTTATGATCCTCTGCCTGGACTGACTATTTTTAATAACATTTGAAAAGTGTGCAGAAACATCCTTCTGTGTATAAACAAGGATTATATATTGTGGACTCAAAAACAACCTCTGGACCGTTTCAATCCGGATTCCATCCTAAACATGCCATCAAAACAGCCCCACAAATAACCCTTTGCTGTTGTCTGACTCCCTCACCATCCTTATCTTTCTCTCCCTTGCAATACCTTTGACACCATCAGTCACACCATTCTCCTCACATGACTTGAAAATGCTGTTGGCATTACTGGTACAGCTCTCACCTGGTTCACTTCCAACCTCTCCAACCGAAATCATTTCATATCCAAAAACAATTTCAAATCTGCCATAGCTCCTGTCACAGTGCTTCTATTCATCCCATATATACTATGTCTTGGTCAGATCCTCCATCGTCACGGCCTCCGTTTTTACCATGACGATGACACCCAGCTCTACCTCTCCTCGAAGACTGTCTGCCACCACCTGTGCACACTTACTACCTGCCTACCAGGTGTTAAAAAGTGGATGTATAAAACTCAACTGCAATAAATCTGAAGTCCAAATTATCGGCCCTATCTCCCTCACCACCCCCATCCAGGTCCTCACCAAACTGTCATTTGCTGCTGCAGAAACTCTTTCATGCTTTCATCTAATCCAGGGTCCATTACAGCAACAGCATCCTCTACGGCACCGCTACCAAAGTAAAAACTCTGCTCACCCGCTCCAGAGACCTCCATGAGCTCGTCTGGCCCCCAGTCAAATTCCAGAACATCCATAAGGTCCTCATCACTACCTGCAAAGGCCCTTAATAACTTAACTCCCTCCTACCTCACTGCTCTCCAAAACTCACCAGTTCCCACTTGCTGTCCCCGCCTAACCCCTAACTTATTCTTCTATTTTTTTAAATATTCTTTTAAAAAAAAGGGGGGGTCTTCTGGTACAGAAAAACATCTGCAAGCACAGATGTTGTTACAGTGTAGATACAGCATTTAGGCCTAGAGATAAATGATGCCCCTGTTTCAGTAAACATCCCCCCTGCTGAGGGGTGCTTGAGCAGGACACTGAATTGTTACAAATTCTGTCAGTTGTGCTCCACATTGCAAATAAAGAATTCATGTTCACATCCTACATCTGACAAATACAAGTATAATGATACATAATACATGCTCATGAGCAAGCATGCTAAATGTTTTCAAGTCACCCACTGAAGACATCAGCCATGATTTTATGGATGGAGTGAAACAAACTGTTGGGATAAGGATAAGCTTTAGTTTACGTTTCATTTCTGCCTTTTATTTTTGACTAGATTTGTTCAGTGATTACACCTGGCATCCTCCAGTTTGAATCCTAACTGCTCTGCTGCTGTGATGTGATGGTGTGAGTACTAACACATGATCAGACAGAGTTCTTTGTGTTTTCAAAGAGAGAAGCTACAGTAGGCTTTTTAAATGAGGCCAATAGGGGGCACTATAAAGGATGAGAAAAAGAGCCAAACATCCATCAAAACATGAAGGTTGGTTATGAATCAAAGTAGTTTTTCAGCATCAGTGCGGAGCTTGGCATAACCTTCATGTCAGAATGACCGATAACAGCACGTACGCTTAAATGTCATCCACATGAACTGGAATACATGTAGCAATTATGATGCTGTCACCAGAGTGTAACCCTCGATCACAGCAGGATACATTAATTCATAATTAATGTATCCTGCTTTGAAAACATTTTAGTTTCACATGACTATACAGTCTTTATTTAAACTAAATGGAATATTATTCATAAGGCAAGTAACAATGTTGTAAGTAATTTAGTTCAAACCAACAATTAAAAAAAATAAACACATGTTCTAGTTTTATTAATTCATACAACACAATAGGCAACTATCAACTATCTTCTCTCCAGTCAGTGCTGCTTTACATCAAAAATGTTACTTTGAGATGCATCCTTATATTTCCTGTTGTGCATCATTCTTTCAGTGTGTACATACACTTGAACTGGGTGTCCTTTAAACTTGAAAATGTGTCCCCATTTACATATTTTGAATTTGGATACTCACTTGCTGGATCTCATTAATTTGATCATTGTACTATTTTCTATAACATTCTACTATTTTTTTTTCACTCAAATTCCAATATATTAATAATAATAATATTATACAGACATGTCAGTATCAGTAATGGGAGAAGTACTCTGACGTTACTTAAACGTAGCAATACCACACTGTAGAAATACTCAGTGTTACAAGGAAAAGTCATGAATTCGAAATTTTACTTGAGTAAAAGTATTAGCATCAAAAATACTTAAAGTACCAAAAGTAAAAGTACTCATGGTGCAGAATGGCCCAATTCAGAATAATATATATTACATGGATGTATTATAATTATTGATGCATTAATGTGTTCATCACTTTAATGTTGCAGCTGTTAAAGGTGGGGATGATTTTAAATACCTGATGCACTGCGGGGTAGTTACATCTATAATGATACATCATAATTGTTGATTATATTGTGTATTAATAATCTGAATCTGCAAAGTAACTAAAGCTTTAAAAGAAATGTAGTGGGGTGGGATGAAAACAAGAACTTTGTGTGTGCAGTAACATTAAACAGAATTACTCAAGTAAAGTACAAATACCTCAAAATTGTACTTCAGTAAATGTAAATAAATAGTAAGTAAATAAAAGTAAATAAATTAGTAAATATTTTGTATTGTCATTGTCTCTTGAATATTTAAAATGTCTCTGGCCTTATGTTAGGTTTGATGCCTAACATAAAATAATTATCTAATAATAATAATAATAATAATAATAATAATAATAATAGGTGTCACTTTTTATTATTACGGTACTGTATTAAAAACCAACAACATTAGGAACAAAAAGTTCCAGCTGAGGAAATGAAGTTACAATGTTTACAAATGTTGGCAGTTGCATTATGGGAGACAGATGATTGACACGGCCGCCATTTTGCTCCTGCTCTCTCTGCTTCCATTGTGTGAGAGATAGTAAATATCTGACACTGCCAGACAACCACAACACACTTGAATCCGTGCGAAGAAAAAGCGTTAAATTCACCCTCGGTAAGTTACATTTCTGTCACACTTGTTTCACCACAGAATACTATTCGCCTTTTAGTGAGGAAAACGAGACAGATAAAGTTGTTTTGGTGGTGAAATAACGTGTTATTTCGACGCTACATGGAGGAGAAAAAGCAGCTGCCCCGATGCCCAGGCAGAGAGAAAAACGGCTCAGTACTTCCACTGTCGAAATATCTGCTCCACTTTCACAGCCGATTTCTACTTCGCTGTTCCGCTCAAATATACCGTCGCTTCTCGTGTCTTGACGCTTATTTGATAGCTACACTTGTCTCCTACGTTTTGTTGGTAGTCTTGTGTGCGCACAGTGTTTGTTTTTGAGGGAAAATGTCAAAGTTTACGTCCCGCTCACTGCCTTTATGTTGGTAGGTTCATTTGGATCTGCGGCCATAATCTTGCGGTAAGAGGCGGGGTTAAGTCTGCTAGTCCCGCCCTAAAACCCTGCAGAATAAGACACCATTGGTCTTAAAATGCGACACAGACACGGCGGATTGGTGGATTTCAGAATGCTGAAGTGTTCAGCAGTGTGATTGGTGGGGTCGGGAGACCACCGTGTCTGGATTGGCTCGGCTCGTTGTGTCTGTGCAGCTGCCAAACCGGAGGAAAAGTTTTCCCAGGCTGCCAACATGACTGCACATCAAACACTTGGAGCTTGATGGGGGGAAACTTAAAAATAAGATGATACTTTACCGACTCTACTGCAGATGTGTGGGTAGTTCCAGGAGCAAATAGTGGTAATAAACAGTAAACAAAATTCTCTAAACTCTGCATTTAATATCATGTATCACCAAAATATATACATGGGGCTGACATTCAGTTTTAATTATTTAACTGACAGTGTTATAATTAATATATTCAGCTCTATTTTTGACTTGTCTGATCATCTTTTTGTCAGTTTCAGGGCTCCAAACATATAAGCATTCACATTTAGGCTAAATATTTTGCACAAAGTTATTATTGTGTTATACATTTTGATCGATTAGCTTAAGGAACATTTGTCCAGAGTGCCTGTGATAACTAATAATGAAACGCCACCGTGAATTCAGTAGAAATGTATGAATTAATGAACAGTTGCTGGTTTATATAACAATAAAATTATTAAGGCCAGAGATAAAAAGTATGAACTTCAGTGTGAATAACGCACAGTATGCTGTTATGTTTTCAATATTCCCTTCAGGTGATACTTCGTCGTAATGGCTCGTACCAAGCAGACTGCTCGTAAGTCCACTGGAGGAAAGGCTCCTCGTAAGCAGCTGGCCACCAAGGCTGCCCGCAAGAGTGCCCCCTCGACTGGTGGTGTCAAGAAGCCCCATCGTTACAGGTGACACCTTGATTTCCCAAACAGCCACTTCTTTGACAAATCATAACATCACTGAAATGATCTTTATCAAGATGAGATGGTGATTTTTAAAGATAGCTAGCTGTCTGTAGGCTCTGGAGAGTGGGAGGAAAAAAGTCTATAAGATGAATGTTGTGTTTGTGTGTTAAATTTACCATTTCATTTTTAAATTTGACATCAAATCTTGAATTCAGCTTCATGTTTAGAAGTGGTGTATTGAGGTATGGCTTGGTTGTGTGTTTCAGGCCCGGTACCGTGGCTTTGAGAGAGATCCGTAGGTACCAGAAGTCCACTGAGCTGCTGATCCGTAAGCTGCCCTTCCAGCGCCTGGTGAGGGAGATCGCTCAGGACTTCAAGACTGACCTGCGTTTCCAGAGCGCCGCCATTGGAGCCCTGCAGGTATGTGTGTGCACTAAATATATCAATAAAGCTCCATCAGTATTACTTCCAAACTCTAAAGACTGACACACTCCTGCTAATATGTGTTGTCCCTTCCTCTCCCTGCAGGAGGCCAGTGAGGCGTACCTGGTGGGTCTGTTCGAGGACACTAACCTGTGCGCCATCCATGCCAAGCGTGTCACCATCATGCCCAAAGACATCCAGCTGGCACGCCGCATCCGTGGAGAGCGCGCTTAGACGGCCTCCCTGATGTTTCTCCTTTGTCCTTTTTTTCTTTACCTGTACTTGCCCTTACTCCTTCATTCTACCCCACCCTCCACCCATCCCTGTCACCCTCCCTCCCCAGCCTGCCCAGCTTCACAGTAGACTTTAGAGTAACCCTGATTATGAAGAGATAGAAATATGTTGAAGTCTGGTCTCTCATAGGTTTTTTGTCTTCACCAAATGTTTTTAGGGTACCTTTTTCGTGCATGTAAAAGGTTTTGCAGATCAGATGCACATGTGCACACATACTCAAACCTGCATCACTGGATTTGGGTGAAGCCCACCCTTGAGCTCACCTGGATTCTTCCAGGGTGAGAGGCCAGCGGGTGTGGTTTGTGTGGCAAACAGAGTTGGAGCAGAGGGATGTGGCCGAGGGGCTAGTCTGCTTAAGGGGAGCTGCAACTTCCACAGCAGGGTGCTATTAAAACTAGTCCTGAGGCCTCTGTCCCCTCTGAACACCGTCCTCCCCTCCCTCCCAGTCCGTCCCTCCATGCCCCAACTCCCCCAGCTGCAGCTTTACCTTTTCAAACCACCTCGTTCACCTCTGTAAACTGCACTGGGAGGGGATGGCGGTCTGTTGGTCTGTTTGTGTGGATGTGTGAGCTCTGATCTTTCAAATCACTTGTATTCAACAAACAAGAATCTTTTGGTTGCTTAAGAATATTGATTATTGTTGTGGATATGGTGTCTATTTTTTTTATGCATATAATTCATGGATGTGCATCTCTTCTCTTTACCGCTTCCAAAATCATCAAATTAAGAGAAAATTAGCAATTAATATTGATAACATGGTAACAGTTTTTTTTTTTTTACAGTGATCTGATTCGCTATAGAAAATCAGGAAGGGCTTCTCTGTTTTCCAAGGCAACTTCTATTCTAATGGCAGCCACACGGGGGTGATGGTTTACCATCTCCTCGTCTACTCAATTGTTCACTGTAGATCAGTCATCACACATTATGCTTCTGTCTCTCTCCATCTTTATCTCCACAGATAGGCTTTAGACTTGTCACAACAGTATGAAATGACATTATAGTGAAAATTACACTCTGCATGTTTAAGGTCTGTGTGTCTCCTGCATTCTCTGTAGATCTGAACATATAATCTGTCCCTTTCTCAAAATTTGTGATACACAATATAACCTCATATTTGTTTTCTTTTATATTTTTCTTATTCCTCGAGATTTTCAGACGTATAAATAAGCTGATCTTTGTATTTTCCAAATTTCTCATATTATGGTGGTAATAAATAGGTGTTAAAACAAATTGATGCTAGTTGGTGTGATTTATCTGCTTTACAAGGTTTACAAGGGCTGAGGCACTGATACAGTGGCTATCCAAAAGAAAGGTTGGATATGAGTAACTGCAGTGTAGGCAAGGCAAACAAAGTTTATTTGTATAGCACCTTTTAACAACAAGGCCATTCAAAGTGTTTTACAAAAGACAGAAATTAAGAAAAGATATAAAGGAAACACGAGTCAATATAAAATACTATATAAAGACATTCATAAATAGGATTTTAAAAAGATTAAAACAAAATAAAATAGAAGATAAAAATAAGCTAAAATAATGTTCTTAACAAATAGAATAAAAATTACAATGCAGCCTCACTACAGTCAATATATGAATAAATAGTCCCAAGCAAACACAAATGTCTTCAGCCCTGGTTTAAAAGAAGTGAGGGTTGGAGCAGACTTCAAGTTTTCTGGGACTTTGTTCCAGATGTGTGGTGCATAAAAACTGATGGTGCTGCTCCATCCTTTAGTTTGGACTCTGGGGACAGTAAGTGGACCTGTCCCAGACCATCCGAGAGGTCTGGATGCTTCATAATGGAGCAGCAGATCATAAATGTATTTTGGCCCTAAACCATTCAGCTTTATAAACCAACAGCAGTATTTTAAAATCAGCTGTTCGACAGGAAGCCAGTGTAAAGATCTGAGAACTGGATCCACTCTCCTGATCCCGGTGAGGACTGTAGCAGCAGTGTTCTGAACCAGCTGCAGCTGTCTGATCGATCTGTAAAGACAGCGTTACAGTAGTCAAGCCTACTGAAGATAAACACATGGAGAAGTTTTTCTAAATCCTGCTGAGACACAAGTCCTTCAATTTTTGATATATTTTTACAGTGATAGTCTCCTGATTTTGTACTTGCCTGGCTTGGTTTGTGATCTCTAATGTTTGCAATTGATTAACTTCACTAATAATTCTTCTTTGGGCCTAAAGACAATCATTTCAGTGTTATCTTTGTTTAACTGGAGGACATTTTTGCACATCCAATTACTAATTTGTTGAATGCACTCACTCAGTGCTTGTACGGGACCATAGTCATGTCTCGTTATAGAAATCTGTGTGTCATCTGCATAATTATGGTCAGATATTTTGTTTTTTTCCATAATCTTTGCTAGTGGGAGAATGTAGATGTTGAACAGGAGAGGTCTGAGAATGGAGCCTTGGGGAACTCCATGTGTCATTTTGTACGCTCAGATGTATAATTACCAATAGACGCAAAGTAGTCCTTGTCCTTCAAATGGGATTCAAACCAGTTTAGCACTGGCACAGTGTATAAAATGGATAAAAATCAGCTCCGCCTCAGCCAGCAGCCAACATTAAAAGCTTACGTGTGATCATCAGTAATAACAATTCAGTAGTATAATATGTCATAATGTGACACTGACAGAGGCCATTTTGGTTGCATAGTGAGTATTTTTACTTTTGTTGATAATACTTCTGTACATTATAAGTAAATTATTTGTAATGAAGTATTTTTACATGACAGTATAGGTACTTTTACTTAAGTAAAGGATCTGAATACTTCTTCCACCACTGACTGTAACAAATCAGAATTATTAAAGGTTGATTCCACATTGTTATTTGCTGCTAAAAGATGTCAGAAAAACATCAAGAGAGGATGAGCAAGGAGCACAGTCCACAGTCACTAGTATTATAAAACTATGGTTTTGAATCCTATATATTATGATGGATATATATTCTAATTTTGCAATGTAGCCTGAAATATCACTTTCTGAAGAAATTAAATGGAAAAACGAAACCATTTTAAGTGGAACACTTGTGTGGTGTTTGTGTGGACACCGGAGGAGCAGAAAGAAAGACATAATACTGTAGAAACACTCAGATCTCAGTATCAACAATCAAGAGCAGGTTCACATTTGTTTAGTGCTTTAGTTCTCATCTACCTATGACAGGTAATAACTTATGGTGACAAATAACCCTGCAAATAAGAGCTACTTCATGGGTCAGTTCTGCTTGTTTGTTAAGTTAATTTGATGTTATGCTGATCTTCCAAGTGAAATTTCCCTTAACTTTTTCATTCCTTTTCATCACTTCCTGTATAGGTGCAGAAGTGACCTACCTGGTGCTGAATTTCATTTGTAATATAAAGCAAATATAAAGCATCTGTTGCTCTTCTGTGTTACAGCCCCTCTGTGTGATCTAAACTGCGGGATTTCTGCTGGATTTTTCCCCCTGCTTTGAAATCAAATGAAGCTGTTGTCAAACCTGTATGTGTTTTTGACATGTAACAATTTCTTTCAACCAATGTTTGGACTTTTCCAACACAAGGTTTCTCTTTCAGACCGTGTGCTGTTTTTTTGTTTTCCGGCGTTCACCTTCCTCAAGGTCTGCTCGGTGCTGTCCATCCCCCATCACATCTGCTCCTCCCTGGGATTACAGCACAAATGTCTGTCTGAAACTCTCAGTGCTGAGGGGGAAGATTACAAGTGCACTGCACCCTCCAAGAGAGGTTAACCAATCAGGGTGCGCAGACACAGGGATTAACCAATCACACCACGGAGAGGGAGGGCAGAGGGATTAAACCGAGCACAGAGTGGGATTAGGTCAGTGTTGAGTGCAGAAAAATGCTTTGAAATGTCTCTCGCTACCCGTTTACTTCTCTCAGCGCTGTAGATCTGAATTTATAATCAAAATGTTGTGACATTTTACATGGCTGAGGACAGGGATCAGATATGATTTACATAACAACAAAAACAGAATTTATTTTTATTATTTGTATCAAAATTACACCAGAAATCTCTCATGAGTGATACTCTGTCAAGCCTGTTATATTCATTTAGCTGACATGATGCATTTATCATGTCTCCTTGCACAAATTTAATCTGATCCTAAACAAGACCTCATTAAGACTAATTGTATGGTAACTGCTCTAAAATGACAAATCTTAAATTCAATTTAGCTTTAAAAAGATGGTTAAATACGTCATAGAAATCACCAACAGGGTGGTCAAATGTCTTTGTTGTTTTGGTTTGTTAAGTAACAGAGACCTCTCGTACCATCAACACGAACTCCCACAACACAAAAACACACGCTTCTATAAAATATTTTTACATATTTGAGGTCTTAGTTAAATTTGTGTGGCAGTAATCAGGTCATGTGGAGATTACCAAGTTGTCAAAGGAGTTGGGGAGATTGGTGGAGTGGTGGGGGTGGGGTCCGGGAGAGGTTGAAAGAAGGGGAACCGCTGAGGTGATGGAGAGATATATCAGAGCTGGAACAATTCATGAAAACAACTGTGGTAAAAAGGTTTTATTAAACTGCATTGTTGTCAATGATTCAGAAATTTTGGAACATATGTTATTTTTGGGGGTGCATGGGACAGGTGGGACACACGTGAAGTGGCGCAAAAGGCAAACAACTTGAGAGAAACCAGGTAGAGGTAGGGAAAAGACATACTGCAGAGTTGGAGAGAGAATAAGGAGAGATGGACAAAGATAGAAAGGATGGGGGGGGGAAAGCAAGGAGAGAGCCAGGAAAGGAAGGGGAGGAAGAGAAGGCTGAGGTGGGTGAGATGGGTGAGAGACAGAAAGAGACAGAGGGGGATAGGGCAATAATCCTAACTAATTCACTTAGGGCATTGCTGAAGGTAGGCTAAGAGGATTGGGACACTCCCACAATCAGATAAGCTAAAATAACCAAGATGGACCAGTGAGAGCCATGCAGGCCATATGACAAACATGACGACCTAACCACAACATGGCCACTTTATATCCACACTGGGTCCAGTCTTCATACTGACCTCTAACCGTGGATCAGTTTGTAACTCTAACTGTATCAGAATCAGCCACTTTCAACCGGCTATAAACTTGCAAACTCAAACTATAATTCATGTCAAAGCACAGAACCTCAATGATTATCAGAGCACAAAAGTGTAAAGAATAGATCACTTTAATATGTCACACAACTAAAACAGAAGATCTAATTTTCCATCAAACAGATTAGGATGATAACACTAAATGCTAACACTGTAATATGTAACACAAATGCTCAAAAATGTCTAAACGCAACCAAATTACACGTTTAAATGTAGCATAAAATAATAATAAATAGCTTAAAATAATTCAACCCTGAAGGAGGAAGTGACCTATAGGACTTCAGAGCTCCTTCCTGTCAAAGCAGCTCTCCTTTCACTATATGACAATGCAAGTTTAAAACAAAATGAAACGTGTAGTGTGTATGTGTCTGAGTCAGACAGTCATGTTAAAAGAAGAGATGGCTCAGTGTGTTTCCATGCGTACGACTCCAGTATTTTCCTACAAACTCTTTAAAGGCTTTTGTTCTCTTATTTAACGTAGCATGAAGAAGACAATAGATCTGATTTGTAGTCAGGCAGCATTGATGACAGTCACTGGTCCCTTCATCTCCAAAGTCATTCAAATAAAATGCATTTCTACAGAGGTCACCTTTAGAAAATAAAACAAAATCTTACAAACAAGAAACTGAAAATCAAAGATAACAAGTCCTCTGGCTCAACTGCTTCACACTATCTCACATGGGACTTGTTGACACACATGACATGTTGATGCACATGAACGCCACCCTTTCTCGCTTTCTAGAGGACCTGAAACTTCCAGGAGTTTTGGTCCTTGTGGTCCAGGCAGTCCATTGTGGTGAAGCCCAGTTTCCAGGCCTGCTGGTCCTTGTAGTCCAGGCAGTCAACAGAGGTGAAGCCCAGGGAGGAGGCAGTGCTGTAGCCCTGTGAGGACAGCGAGGCCGGGGACTGGCTTAGGGAGCCCCCCATGGAGGGCACAGTGATGGGGCTGAGAGCCCCCACGGTGCCTGACAGCTGCGAGTGCATGGGGGACAGGTAAGCGCTGCAGTCCAGGCCGGTGAAGTAGGAGGTGGTGCTGGCATAGCCCTGGGTGTAGGCCGACGGCTGGCCGTAGCTCATAGGGTAAGGTGAGGGCCGCTGCATGCAGGGTGCTGAGGAGGAGGCCAGGGGGTCGGGCAGGGGCGAGATGGCCGGGCTCCAGATGGACACGGCAGTGTTTCCAGTGCTGGAGCTCGGGGCCAGGCTGGGGCCTGACTGGGCAGAGGAGGGGCTGTAGGAGCCAGATGGGTTAGGAACAGGATCAGGGGCGCTGGGTTCCTGCACTGGAGAGGCCTTCTTTTTGGGAGGGCGGGGCTTGGACTGGCCACTGCTCTGCTGCTGCTGCTGACGACACTTGGCACGGCGGTTTTTAAACCAAACCTGGAGACGCAAAGAAAAAGATACAACATGTTAGTACAGAAGACAACTATCAGACATGGAAATGTGTGTCTTGAGCTGTAAATAATTTGAGGTGTTGGGTACAGAGGTGAGAAAAGACAAGTGTGACTTCTGCAACTCAAGTGTTATACCATCAATGAATATACATAAATAATGCTGTGGTTGCTGTTTGTTGTCTTCAAAGTTCTTAAGATGTCTAGTCTCACTGTAACAAGCACGGAAATAATTTGTAAGTAAGGCCTCCATCTTGGCTGTAGCCTACTTCTTTAGTACCTGCACACGTGACTCAGGCAGGTTGATCTTGAGGGCCACCTCCTCCCTCATGAAGATGTCTGGGTAGCGGGTCTTGGAGAACAGCGCCTCAAGGATGTCAAGCTGTGTCCGGGTGAAGGTTGTGCGCTCTCTACGCTGCTTCCTGGGAGTGGCTGCAAACCAAAGAGCCACAGAGGGGATTATTATACTGGCAGCACCAGAGAGATGACAGGAATTATGAGCACAACTCAGACTCTTATTTTATTATGGTAGGTTTGTTGTCTTGTGTGTGAGGATGACAACAAATAAAAATATTAATGGAAACCACACCATATATTGTGATACTCCTGACTGAGGCTGCTTGTTCATTATATCAAATGATAATAACAGTCACTGGTTCTTTTGAGAGTTTCAGTTTTCCCAGAGAATAAGAAACAGTTACATTTTATTCATTTAACTATAGTTTGTACAGTCAAAGTCACATCTATCTCCACGCGATGGTACACAGCCAAATGCCTATGTGTATTTGTTTGAGAACAAGTAGAGTGAGGAATCATGGATGTAGTCACGGGAATTTGGCATTTAGCACGATAAGTGTCTCTGTCTACTGTCAATCCGTATTTATCTGAGCTTCAAAGATGTGAGAACATTTGAGAACCCTTGAAGGGAAAAGTGAGAAACATTAAAAAAAAAATCCATGTCAAATCCTGTCTGATTCCAGACAGATACTGAACTCAGGAGTGAGCACAGATTATCTGCGTTTCACTTCCACAAAGGGTTCAATGTCTCTGCTCATTAACAAATATCTGTACTGTATCTGTACTAATACATTATATCTGACAGCAGAGTAATGTAGAAATGAAAAGATTAACATTTCATTAAATCATCAATCTCTTATAACGAAAGTTACTATTAAATATTCTGTTTAAATATTCTATTTTTCTTTGGCTCAAATCAGTGTAATAATGATAATTTATAGTTTTCACCATATTTTACCATCTAATTATTATTATCCAACCGTTTTATTAATACACGAGCTCTTATGAAACAAATTGTTTCTCCTCTTTAATTTGTTTTCGCTCGCTACAGCGTTACGCACAGCCTGAGCGTCTTTACGCATCATTTTTTGGTGAATGTATACTCTAAACGACCAGAACAGGAGGAGACAAATACGTAAAAGTAAGAAAGAAAGTTTAAAAAATATAACAGTTTATACTTACATGGATAAGCGACGGTTGTGTGTAGCACATCCATTCCGGGGCCAGGCAAATTTAACCCGTTCATGGTGTAATGGGGTTGCTTTATGTAGGACATCATCCTTACAGCAGGCTTTTAAGTCCTGTCGCTGACTTGTATGTCGGACACGCAGCACAACAGCCGAGGGCCCCTCAGAGCTCAGCTGGGGCAACAAGTCGGCGCGTCGGATCCAACCCGCTGCGGAAAGAAGCGGGACGCGCCGGAGTTCACCAGAGAAACCTCAAAGTGTTTTTTTTTCCTACCTGCAGTTTCAGCTTGAACTGTCTGTCAGCTTAGCAGAGCACACCGCCGCGCACTGAGCATCCGAACTTCTTCTCCGAGTCCGATTTCACACAGTCAAGTCATCACACAGGTGAAGTGGCCCCGGGATGCCTTTGCGCCTTGGTGAGGTCGCTCCACTGAGTTTCTTTACCGGCACACGCTGCTAATTAGAGGGAGCAAGTGGCTCCGGCAAACCCCTCCCACCACACTGACACACACACACACACACACACACACACACATACACACACATACACACACACACACACACACACACAGTAGGCAAACTATCCAGAGCAACAGACTGCATACTGAGACAAACTATACTTACATAAAGTTTATAAGTTGTAAATTATTTGTCTTTGATATGAATGAGGCTTGCTCATTTGGCTTAAATGCAGAGGTACAAGCTAAGATAGTGGTCCAAGTATAAATAATGCAAATACTTTCATGAACAACGTCAGTCCAAAAAATAAAATAAAATGTGAATATATGACAAAAAATAGTTTTGGATGTTGATTTTATTCATCATCATATTTTAAACAAATATTGTATAACTTCCACAAACCATCATTCTTAAAATATTGCACTTTTCTTATGTAGCTGTTTGGGTGGAGAAAATAAAAAGAACAGCAAGAACGTCTATATCAGAAATGATGATGTGAAAATACCAATTTCCTTTCAGTTCTCATTATGTCTTCTGTCCTTTCCCTTTTTCCTCCCGCTGATCAATTAACCTGCTGCACATCTGCTGCAGTTCACACATTCACACATAATTGACAGATTACATTTATCTCCAAAACAGCTGCATACACACATGCTGCATCCACACACACACACACACACACACACACACACACACACACACACACCCAGATGCACAAAACCGACAAAGCTCATTTGATTTATCATAATATGCTTTATCTGAAAAGTAAGTATCTTATCTCCAGATAAAGGGAGGAAAGACAGAGCAATCCGTTCAGTGGTGGAGCAGGAAAGGAGGCTGGAGGGAACTATAGCCGCACAAAGGGGGGACATGGACAGGTCGGTGTGTGTAGACAGGGAAAAAAGAAAGACGAGAAAACAGCCGAAGATGGAGAATGTGGCGACAGGAGGAGTCGAAGGTAGAGAGAGCACCGTGGACAGAGGATTCACAGCAAGGAGACAGCTGTGGCACCTAATGGAAACCTACAAATAGACACATCAGTTCTACATACAAATGGATAAAGACAAACATGGGATTCCTGGAGTCCCACTCTATTTTTGTGGACTACAGTGTCGCCAGTGCTGAGAGAATATTGCTCAGGACTGAGTCTGAGATGCATGTGCGCATGTGTTGTGACTTAGAGGGAACTCTGTATATGTGCGTGCATAGTTGTGCATATTCTAAGTTAATATCAGTTATGTTCTGAAAGCCTTTGACAAACTTTTTTATCACTATTTTAATTTGACAGTTTTAAAGTTATGGCTGCTTTTAATTGATTCAGAATACCTTTTCTTTACTTTTTTTTAACTTTTACTTTACAAATGATATATTTCATTTGGGTCATTCGGACAATCTGTTAAATTAAAACATTGTAGAATTATTATAATGAGGCATTGCAGTCACTGGCCAAAATGTGGATTCTGAGGTTGGATTTTAAAAAATCTTACGGAGTGCAGTCTTTTTTTGAGTTATTTCTATCTGATGAAAAAGATCATATATGTTATGTGAACACTGTCCAGATGATGTTGATGATGGCGATGCAATCTTCACTCAATAGTGGAACAGCTCGTCCTGCAGCTGCAACAGCAAATAGGGAAGTAGGGAAGAGGACTGAGCTGGTATAATCCCTGCCTGACTGCCCTTCCCCCCTAAAGCTGGACTCACACAGACACATTCAGAATGATGCAAGCAAGTGCTTTTATTTTAAGACTGAACAGTTTGTGTTCGACACACTGTAGGCCGACTGAGGCCTGAAAACTCAGGAAGTTGGAAATAAGAGCGAGAACAGGTGTAAGTCAGGTGGACGGAGGGGGAGCAGGCACACAGAGGGAGGGGAGGGGAAGAGAGAGGGATGGAGGGGAAGCAGGTGAAGGGGCAGGGGGTGGGAGAGGCTCCGGTTCTCGTCCCCACTGACACACTGCTGCAGTTAATCCAGATTAGAGTGTCTAAAACAGGTCGGCTAAATCTGCAGGCCAGCCAGCAATACAGAGGCTGCTGTCAGCCCCAATCACTCACCCTGCACACACACACATGTACACACACTCACCCTGCACACACACACACACACACACAGATACACACTGTAATAATCTCCTCTGTGCAAACCAGGTGCCACCAGCAGCTCAGCACAGACCGCCACCAACCAGCCCCCCTCCAGTCCAGTTAGGACTCATTCCAATTGGAGCTCCATACTGTCAGACTGGGCACATACGCACACACACATCATATTCAACACGCAGTTATATTGTGGTTTCAGAATCCTTCTCATGCCCCTCTGGTTTATGAGACAGTCCACATGGGAGATAGACAGTAGGCGTAACCACCCTGAGATTCAGACCCATGACCTAGTGAGTATGGGTGCACCTTCAACCTGCTGAGTCACCATAAAGCCCAATATCACCTGCAGATTTATCATGTCCTATGTCAATGAATCTGACCGTCTGAGGGAGGAAGGTGCAGCTGAACACCTAGAAAGGTTACGAGTTTATCTGAAAACATTACTCACAGGCCCATGTGTACACTGAAAGGGTTTCTGTTTGCTGTAATTGTTCCTCTTGTTCATACTGTGAAGAGACCCCTGCTTAAAGTGATTTCATTTTGGATTTGATCTGCAGTAATGAATACCTTTCTAGTGTTGTCATGTCAGCTGTATCAATTAACAACAGTATATGTCAAACCTGATATGACGATGAAGAATGAAAGACTGGATGATAATAATACACATGAACATTCTGATAGTAAGGTTACTTTTATACGTTTGGTTATATTACATTACATTATGGTTTTGTGGGCGCATTACCTTCACACAGAGCCAGGCTTGCTGTCTCTCCGTTTCCAGTCGTTATGCTATGCTAGGCTAACTTTCTGTAGCTGTATAAGAAAATGTCAAACTGTTTCTTAAATATGTTTTTAAGCTGTATTTTATTTTTTGTATTTAAGGATTTTTTAAAATCTCATCACCGAGGTTAAATGTATTATGATTTTATTGTTCCATTCTTTATTATATATTGTACAGTATATGTATATAGTAGATTCCATTGTGAGTCTCAGTCCACGCATTACAAAATAATCTAGGAAACAGCTCCAGAAAAGTTTCATTTCGATTTTTCTTTCCTCATAAGATAATATCTTCATATAACAGTGACCATGTTGGGAAATTTCATCACAGAGAAAAAATGTATTGCAGCTTTAAGACAGAGTGTAAAGTTACTGTGATAAGACTAACACGTAGACACATGAATTGGCCTTGTCTTATATGACAATATGAGACAATATATTTTATTCTACATGCGGCAACATTATTAGTCTTCATAATGTCAGATACTACTGTTATGCAGATGATACACAACTTTATATCGCCGGTTTGCCAGACAACCCCAGTTCTTTGAGTGCTCTTATTTCCTCTCTCTCACTGACATCAATATTTGGATGAGCAATTTGACTGTTTTCTCACTCAAACACAACCACCACCAAATCTCTGAGTATTTACAGGTCATTTTGCACATGTTGCACATGTACGTACTGTGTTAAATAGTAAGCACAATTACAGAACTGTAAATTAGACTGTACTTTGCTACATTCGGTCACACCTACATCTAAACACAAATACAAAAAGTAAAAATACTCCTAATTGGAGCATACACCACTGAGCGCCTATTTTCATTCCTTGATGACCTCTTTGAAAGACTTGTTCCAGGTGAGGAAAGATGGCAGGTGAGGCAGAATCCAGAACATTTTGTAATTGTATGTGACGATGTGACCTTTCTCTATTCTGGCGTGTTTACAGCCCATCCCAGGTTGGTGTCACTTTTCCTTTTTGTTTCTCAGTGTTGAGTGTTGAGAGTTGATCTTGAGATGTGTATAAAGTGTTTTGGTTGCATTAGTACATTTTGGATGCTACTGATGATGAACAGTGAACAAGGAAAAGTGAACACAGTATAGAGAAATGTTTGTTTCCAATTGTAAAAAACTGTAATATAGCCTTTCACCTTCATGTATCAGTGGCTGCCTTTCATTTTATGTTCAACCAGAACTCTCAGATCTCCCACTGCCTTTCTTCCAGATGTTTCTAATGTTTCCCACAAGAAAGCTAGTGAGGCTGCTTTCTGTTTTATGTCTCTAAATTGTGGAATACCCGTCCTCCAGTCCAGTATCACATTAGACTGATGCATCAATGTGTAGGCAGCATTTTACTGTTGTAACTGGTTGAGGTGGAGCTACTTTTAATTACTTTTATACAGTTCGGTAACACGACAAGGGTCCCCAACCAGATACTTCTTTTTTGTAAGAACATAGTGAATTTTATAAGCTCCTCATGTTTCTTTATGTAAAATCTTAATCTGAAAAGTAACCAGTAACTTTTAGAAACCATAGTAACTATGGCTTTTCAATACATTTTTTCCGAATGCTAAGTCACATTTCTCTATAGGAGTTCACTTTTTCCAAACTCTTCACACAGTTCTGTTTACCGACATGCAGCTCAACACAACAGTTCATCTCACATCCAAATGCATCAGTGCAACCAAAACACTTCATACACATCTCAGGATCAACTTGTGTACCCGAACACTGACAACATCTGTCTGCCAACAGTAACACTTTGTCATTCATTATATACTGACCATAAAAATCCCTAACAACAGGAAGCATTACAATTAGTGTCACTGTTGTCTTTTATGTTTTTTGTCTTT
Source organism: Oplegnathus fasciatus (assembly GCA_003416845.1). NCBI lineage: Eukaryota > Metazoa > Chordata > Actinopteri > Centrarchiformes > Oplegnathidae > Oplegnathus > Oplegnathus fasciatus. The sequence goes on from NTHP01000146.1 coordinate 460,736, forward strand.
TATTTATTCATTTATTATCTATGAAGCATAAACCACGATTCCATTACAACACAAATAAGGTCACTTCTTTATTGCATGGATTGTGCTGCCTCACACTATATGTCACAGAGATGACTCAGAAATGCTGGAATATGCTTCAAGAAGCTTTACCCCCCATTTTGCAGAATAATTCCAAGTGCACAAAATGAAACTAAGGTAATTCCAGTGATGCAATACTGCACATGTTCACCATACACATTTGTATAGGACAGATATAGAAATAAGAAAGTGCTAGTCAACCCTGTCTTCTGCATTTGGACACAAGTGTGTCTGTCCTCTTCTAATCCACCTGGGAAAGAATCTTTTTGATGCCTGATCCATCCTGACAATCTTCTGCTGATATGTCCAGACATCCAGCATTCATTGTGTCCAAGAGGGACATCTGATCATGTGGCTGCTGGTCATAAACTTTCCACCTCCATGAGGAAAAGATTTCCTCTGTGGGGTTGAGGAATGGAGAGTAAGGTGGAAGGAAAAGTGACACCATCCCGGGACGGGCTGTAAACCATCTGCGACTGGAGGAGAACGGTGAAACGCCACATCGTCACATACAATTACAAACTGTTCTGGATTCTGCCTCACCCGCCCCCTTTCCTCACCTGGTGCAAGTCTTTCATAGAGGTCATCAAGGAATGAAAATAGGTGCTCAGTGTCCCAATTAGGAGTTAATGCATTTTTTAAATTTCTTTAATTTCTTCGGTTTTGTATGTACATTTAACAGTTCTGACATTAGTATGTAAACATGTGCAAAATGGAGTGTAAATACTCAGAGATTTGGTGGTTGAGTTTGAGTGAGAAAACAGTTCATGAAATTTGAAAGATGTGGTCACTGAATGCATTTTGTGTAAAAGCAATGAAAAGTGATCCACAGTTTATTCCACACTGACTCCTGCTCTGCTGACTGTGTGAAGAGTTTTGAAAAAGTGAACTCATATTTGAGAAATGTGACTTGAAAAAACTGTAAATGTAGCAGAGGAACAAATACCCTCTGAAATGTAGTGCAGTAGAGGTATAAAGTAGCATAAAATGGAAATGCTCTGGTAAAGTACAAGTACCTTAAAACTGTTCTTAAGAACAGCACTTTAGTAAATGTTCTTAGTTACTTTCCACCACTGGCAAATTCCCTTGGTATTTCTAAAACCAAATTTAAGTCATCTTTTGTTTTTATTGTTATTGTTTTCTGTGTTTTATGGTATTACATCAAACATACTACTTATTGTTACTCTTCATTCTGCTTACAGTAATGTTGTTTTTAATCCTACGTTGTGAAGCACTTCAGGCGTTGCATCTCTGCATGAAGGTGCGATACAAATAAAGTCATTATGATTCTATCAGTGAAGGGAATGTCTCAATAAAGCTCATAACTGATACCTGGAAAGACTGCACAATGCTGATAAACCTTATTCACATGTTTAACATTCTATATAAAACTACAGCCACAATAAACTTCTTATGCAAGGTACATTCATGTGTGTGTGTGTGTGTGTGTGTGTGTGTGTGTGTGTGTGTAATGAGTCAGGAGTTGCAGTGTGAGGTGAGGTGTGTCAGTGTGGAGGATGAGTGATTACAGTGGACAGTAATCCTGCAGATGGATTAACAGGTGGTATTAGGAGAAGTGGGGGTGTAGCACACCGCCACCTCTGAACTGCCACAATATGGAGCAGCAGCTCGCAGGGCCTCTCCTCCGTCTGCTTCACCCCAGCAACACACACTGGACATTGTAACACACACTGTGGGATGGTCAGACAACAAGCACCATGGCCATCGAACTGATGAAAGGGTCATCAGGCCTATATATTGCATTGAAGCTGCTTGTTATTGTGGGGAGAAAATCTTGATTGATCTTGATGAAAATGTAACTTTTATGAGTTTATCTACTTGGTTTTGAAAAAGCCAGAAGGTTGAATTTAAAACACAAAAATCAAAAGTGTGTCAGAAGTTTTTCACCTGCCGGCAGTGACATCCTCGTGCTCTGTATTTAAATATTTATGACAGTGACTGTCCTTCTTAGTAAATCATTTTATAAAACCAAATTTACAACCTATTGGGATGTCAGTTATGCACATTCCTCTATTGTGAATATGTATTACAGTAGTAGATGTTGTTGATAAATGTTCTCTTCATTGAAACTGAAAATGATATATATTTGTTTTGATGGTGATATAAGGACGTAGTCAGGAATTACACATCTTATATCTTTTCTGTGCCCAAATAACCCTTTAGATTGTGCTTCTAAAGTATGCTTCAGACATTAAGTAACCACTGTAGGAAAACCATCCTGTATTAAGTGTGTCATGTACCCAAAGTGAAGGTGCAAAGATTTGATTTGATTTTCAATCATATATAGTGATCCAAAATGAGACATAATAGACTAATGTCATAAATAGACATTTAAAATACCCAGTGCTATTCCAGTTTTGTTATTGTCCTCTTCACAGGTGCTGGTCACTAAATAGAAGCAGCATTAAATGTTCGATTTTTTTATTAGCTTATTTGTCTATTTTCTTTTTCACACATCAGGTTTTGAGTGTAAGGTAAGTTGTAATCACTGCAGAGGTCACAGAATGTTGGCAGGCCGTGATACAAAGCTGCAACACTGTTTGATTATTTAAAAGACAAAAGTATTTCACCTCACATGTGAATGCAAAAGAGCTCCTTGGTCCTCTGGTGCTGCAGTGAAATATAACAAGTATACTACAATAAAGTGTCGCTTCCATTGCCAGAGATTTTGAAGTTTGTTTGCTATGAATTGGTAAATTTTTCTAAAGAGCTCTTCAATTTATATTTAATCAAATATTTTTGGATTGAAGAGACACTGTTGCCTGTTTTCAGAGCCAGGTCTTCAGAGTCACAACACTGTCCTTAAAGGTTTTCTTGTTTGTTTGTTTTTGGTGTCTCAGCCAGCTGATTCCATTAAAGGTGGGAACAAAACTCTGTTAGATTCATCAGTACCTGTTTTTCACCTCAAATTCCCGTAATTCACAAGTGTTTCTCCATGGCTGTCAACCATGCAATGTTTTACACTTCTCTTTTTCCAGTGAATTGTTTTGACACTGGTGAGGATGTGAAGGGGATCCCGTGAGGAAACAAACAGGCCAATTTCTCAGATTCACTGCAGCAGTGGAGGGAAAAGCACTGGTCTGTAAGGCGGGCATTAGGTCACGTTTTGGCTGGGCTAAGATGACACTCATCCCAGTCTTGGCCATAGACTGCCTGGAGTGCAAGTCTCACCCGAAATCTTCTGTGACACTGTTTTGCTTATTTACTCACTTAAAACTGGGCAAGAGAAAGCCTAACAGATGAGAGGAAAGAAGTGATGTTGGAAAGTGAAATAAAACAAACACATGTAGATTATTTTTTCTACCAGCTGGTGGTTTTTCAGGCCATAACTCATCACTTGCTCTCCTGAAGAAGCTTGGACTCTTTCTCAAGGACACCAAAGCATTTATCAGTTAAAGTTTTGTTTTTAAAAAGTTGAATTTGCTTTTCATCATCATGAATCCAGCAGACTTTTACTTTGGCTGCAGCTTAGCCTCTCTATCTTCAGGCCCAACCTGCATCTTCTCACAAGTAGGGCTGACCAGCAGGAGGGCAATGCACAGCTTTCCCCAAGAGTCTGTTCAACAACTTAGTGAGTGAGTTTTCACTGACATCTGCTGGACAAACATCATCAACTGTCTATAATGTGGCTGATGGGGTTGTAGATGTACTGTATAGATGCAGCTGAATAGGCAGCTGTACTGGAAACATTTATTTTTCAACCATATTCCTTTATGTATGTGGTGTGTGTCTATGGTTTTTAATAAATCTAACACACACAGTGGTCTCTTTGCATTCATTTAAACACATACAACAATTTGAACACCTACAGTATTGTAGTTTCGTAGAATTATCTGTAACTATCACCTTTGACTCTTGTATCTGAACGGTTTGCTGTGGTATCTGTTAAGTATGTCATTAATAATGATAATAATAATGTTATATAATAAAATAATAAAGCCAGGCTGGGTCATCAATGTCTATCTGCAAATAAAGTGCATGAAACTAGAGAATAAGTGAGCAGAGATTAGCTGATTAGATTAGATTCAACTTTATTAATCATTGCACAAGTACAAGCAGGCCTACGGAGACATCGAAATGCAGTTTTGCAACTAACCAGAAATGCAAAAATCAGTGAAGTGCAGAGTATGTAGCTACATTATGTAGTGGTGATTTATAGAATAAACAGTTAGGGTTAAATAGATGTAACCAGAAAATAAGAAGAGCTCATTAGCAGCAGGTTATTGATTACAGAATCACCTTTAAAGGATGTAACAGACAGCACCGGTAGATGGCAGGATGACTCATGATGCATCGAATCTGTCATCAATTTACAACATGAAGAAGAAAAGCCCCGTGCTGCCTTCCAGAGCCTCAGGTGGATGCGTAATTAGACAATCAGTCAGAAGCCCAAAATCAATTAATCATAAGCTACAACTTCTAACTTGAAGAAAATGACCGAATTGACTCTGTGATGACTGATTATTTCAAATCAGTCCACAGGGAGCATCAGCGACAGGATGAAGACATCAGCCATGCAAACAGAAACAGAAAATACTAAACTAAACTAAATAAACCCAAAACCGACTTGATGAAATGGGAGAGACGTTTGTTAGTTATTGTATCGTCTGAACGCACTTTTGTCAGTAATAGCCTTGTTTTCTTCTCCGCTGGATCTTTTATGAGCACTAAATTTTACATATCCAACAAACCTGAACGCAGCTCCTCTCAAACCCGGATGTTTTGCTTCCTGAGAGTTTGATCAAACAGCCAGAAAAATACCGGAAACTTTGAATTTGTATCTTCAAAATAAAATAAAGTTAGAATTGAATCAAGCGTTAAATCTAAATCAGCCATTTGTCGCAAGTGTTAACTTTATTTTGAAATGAGTGACCGGAAATCCCATTTCTGGTTTGACCTAACTTGACGCTATCGTGAGTTGGAGAGCAGAGAAGCCACAAAACACCATGAAAATCTTAAATTGTTGACATTTCAGATAAAACTTGTGAGCTGAGCTCCAACCTGCAGGATGCTTCGAGAGTCGTACCCCTTCGTGGAGGACAGTTTCAGCCGCTTCCCGTCGCAGAGTAACATTTACGGGCTGTGTCAGGCCGGAGAGCAGGAGCTGTTAGCGGCCACTCTCAAAGGGAAGGTGGTGTGTTTCAGATACCAGGAGCTGCAGCAGAAAATCCGACCTGTGGCCAAGGAGGTCCAGTTCACCTACATACCAGGTACCCACCGCAAAACCTGAACACAGTAACGTCCACTTAAATAATAATAATAATAATAATAATAATAATAATAATAAACTAAACGTTTGTTCAGACCTTGTGCAGGAGAGTAGTAACAACATCAGTCAATAGGCTTACATGTCAACACACATGTGTGCACATAAACAGTACAGTGGTATATTGTAGCCAAATACATTTACTCAAGTACTGTAAGTAAAATCTGAGGTACCTTCACTTCACTTGAGTATTTCTGATACTTTATATTTCGACTCCACATTTAATTTATTGTACTTTTTATTTCTCTGGATCTGACCGGTGTGGTTGCTGGTTACTTTGTATATATAATTAATAATAATTAATATAATATTAAACTGCCCAACAGTATATAAAATAGTTCAGTTTAGCTCCACTTCAACCAGCTACAACAGTAAACTGCTACTGACACAGCAGTGCTTCAGTAATAATAGTTCAGCAGTATATCACAGCATAACACTGACAGAGGTCGTCTCTCTACACTGCCTACTTTTACTTGAGAGACTTTAAGTACATTTTGCTAATAATATCTGCAGACTTTCACTTAAGAATCAAAGCTAACTGGTCCATACAGCTGTTGTGATAGTATAATATAATATGATACATATATTATAATGTAATGGTATGATATTAATAATAATAAGGGAAAACCCTTATCAGTTGCCCTCATAAAGGCTACATTTAGTGCTCATCTTGTGTCAAGAGTGTGACATTTTTCACAGTATAAATGTTGATATGAAATTTAAAATAAAATGAATGAATCAAATTTTCTGCCTCAAATAATCTGACTAAACCAACAAGTCATGGCCCAATCAGTACTTGAAGTATAACGTGTACTGATCAGATCTTCTTCTAGTAAAGCAGTTTTTGTGAGAGTAGTTTAGTCCTGAAACTTGTGCTGCAGCTGTGTCATCTATATGTCGTTTTTTGGTTGATGCTGCAAAGACCTGATCCTATCTTCTTTCATCTAGTTGATGCAGAGATTGTGTCCATTGATGCCTTCAACAAGTCTCCACCCAAAAGAGGCCTGGTTGTGGGCATCACATTCGTAAAGGTATTTTCATATTCAAGTCATAGCATATGAATACTTTACTATAGGGGTTGTAAATCCTTTCTACACATACAGAAGCATTGTTAATCATGGCTGAACTCCTGCAGGACTCTGGTGACAAAGCCACGCCGTTCCTGAATATCTACTGTGACTACGAGCCCGGCTCTGAGTTCAACCTTGAGTCTATTGCACGTGAGTGAAGCAGTGTCCTGATGTGTACGGTGCTCGCTCTAACAGATGTTTCACATGCTGATGTTGGTGTGTGTCCCTGAACAGAGAGTTGCCTGAATCTGGAGTTGCAGTTCACGCCCTTCCAGCTGTACCACACAGAGTAAGTTAGCTGCTACAGAGCTGTGATACACTGTGAACCAATGAATAATACATGCTCAATGCAGAGGCATGGGATGTTTACTGTCCAATCGGTGTCCCACTGGTGTTATAAAACATGGCCTCTGTAGCAGGTAGATAATTTGATGTAGTGTCAATGATAAATATCATTTACAACTGAATATTATGAGGCGACTTTATGAATAGAAAATGTTTTATAGACTCTATGATATGGCATAAATAAAAAATACAATGTGCCCCAATAACACCTTCATCAATATAGACAGACATATAGCTTTCTTGAACACATATCCATCATCTGCAGTGCTCTTCTCTACATCAACAGCATATTGTGATTATTGATTATAATATTCAAAAACTAGAAAAACAACAACAACAACATTCCAAACTTTTACCTTACTGAAACATTGCTGTTACTGCTGTTATTACCTAATGTCTCTCTTAATGTATCACTGTTTCATCTTATAAGATACTTACTCTTGATGTGATAGTGTTGCATGAGTGGCTCGTATTCACTCCGCGTTGGTGTCTTTATGGCCGTCACGTTGTCTGTCGGCAGCTTCTGTACAGACAGCGTCTGATGTCATCAACCTTTTCCCTCTCTGTCAGCGTGCAGTGTGACGATGGAGGCAGAGAGACGGTGTTTCTGCTCAGCGGCCATGACCAGAGGATCCACCTGTACAAGGAGGTCAGATCAGAGACTGGATGAATCTGTGTGTGTGTGTGTGTGTGTGTGTGTGTGTGTGTGTGTGTGTGTGTGTGAGAGAGAGAGAGAAAATTTTGATCAAAACTTGAAATTGTACATTGAATCCTTTTTTCTCCTTTATCTGTATATTTATGTATAAATGTATGTAAATAAATATGTGTTTATGTGAGTGTATGTTCTCATGTGTAGGTATATTTATCTTTTTAACACCTTCAGTACCCTTTTTCCAACGTATATAATGTAATATATTTAGATAACTCATTATTATTTTATTATTATTATTATTTATTTTGTCATAAAATATTTTTAAAATGTCCTTTAACATTTATTTGTCTACATATTTATGCATTTTTTTGCTTTTTAAAATATTTGTCCTGTTTGTTCTGTGGAGATCGTGGAGAGAATTGAAACGTAAAAAAATCGATAGAATATTGTTAATCCTACATTTTTTAAGGTATTTAACACTTAAATATACTGACCGGTACGTTAGTATTGTCTTCTCTTTGTGTGGGTACAGACTTCCCCTCACAGTTTATAAAGTAGAAAACACAAGTTTAATTTGTCCAAATAATCTTACCTCAGTTTAGAAGCTGTTCTGGAGCTTTCGATCATATCACATGATCTTCTTCAGTAGATGGAGTTTCCCCGGTTGCTGTGGAAATGGAGATGTTCGCTTTAATTACTCCTCGTCCACATCCACGTAAAGGTTGAGTTTCCTCCTTGACCTTGGAGACAGCAGTGGACAACAACAAGATTCATTGTGGTGTCAGATAGAGGACTCGTGGATTAAAGGGAATGAAAGCTACAGGAAGGCTTTTTTCTTAGCAAGGGAGATAAAACCAGATGAAACTCAGTAATGAGCTTTGCATATCTGTAGAAGGCGTTTACTTTGATTCATCATGCACATCAACATCAGGCATCATTCAGCCTGACTCTCCTGTTTCCAACAGAACGCCTCCCTCCACCAGTTTGAAGAGCAGCCAGTGGAGAGACTCTTCCCTGAACTACAACAACTCCCCAGCAAGTTAGTCTGAGTCCCTTTGACTTTGTTTTCTCTGTATCTGTTATTGGTTGTGTGTGCTGAGTAACTGGGTGTTAATCAGGCTCATGATTCTCCTGCATAATCAACTAGTTACTTTATTTTCAAATCTTGACTCAAAACACGACTTTGTTCGTGCTCAGCCAGTGGGTCTGATATATATGAAGATGTTAAAGTTAAAAGGCACACTGTAATGGAGAAAGCAAAAAAACATAGCGAGAGTGTCTGAGGACAGCAACAATGTCATTACAATTAGTACAGTAAAAGATGACGGTCGTAATATACATTTTTTATTATTGCATATGAGCTGAGGGCAAAGAAGTGGTGTTTCTACTGTCCTGTCAGTAAGCAAATACTGTATGTCAACACATGTGCTTGGCTAAATGTATGTATGACCCATAACCCTCTGTGTCCCCTCCCTCCATACAGTGTGCTATGGTTGGATGTGTTGAGTATAGCTGGTGGCCGGCGACTCTCAGCGTTTGGATGTCAGAACGGCTGCGTTGGACTGGCTCTGGTCAACCAGACAGGACCAGGTGAGGGAGACCAAACACAGAAAAATGGTTCTCTGAAATTCAGAGAGGTTCAACTCTGTCACATGACTGTCTGATGACTCCTTTTCACACAGTTTCCATCCAAAGTGTGATTGAGGAATACAGTGAAGTGCCCATGTCCTTCCTCCAGAGGCACTGAACACATCTGTGACTTTGGCCAGACTCCTGTGTTGTATTATTAATGTGGGCAGTATGCATATACCTGAAAGGCACTGCGCACCCACACAGGTGTTTTCACTTCTTGTGACTGATTAGACCACTGCTGAGGTTGAAGGTGGGAATTATGTGGGGCCTCTGGACATACACTAATAAGATAAAGGTGTCGTTTGTCCCGCCCTGTCAGGTGCAAAAAAAATAACAGGAGATCCATAGTGATGTCACTCAAGCACTGCCTGTACACACTCACACAGTCCTGAGAGGAGGGCTGTTCCTGCATTCACCTCATATACCTCACAGTGTAATTACGAGTCGTCGAGTCAGAAAAAATGTTTAGCCTCTGTGTTGGAGATTTCTGATGGCTACGATATCTCCCACTTGGTGTTAAGAACTACCGAAGTGCCAACAAACCTGTGGCAAAATGGCTGCAAAGCCTCCATCACTGTCAGTTACATCTAAACAAGACCCAATATTAACACTTATGGGAAAGGAGCTAAACACAATTTGCATTTAACATTATAGTTAGGGTTAGTGCCTCATCAACAACAGGGGATTCTTTAAGATTACGGTATTGTATGAATTTTTCATCTACAGTAAATAGTGTGACATGGGCAGTGTTGATAAATAAATGTTGGAAACAAAGATCTTATTTAGTCAATTTGAGGATGAAAACTGGTCCTAAATTCCTCTGATGGGATTTTCAAAATATATTTTTATGTAATTTCCATCTTGGTTCTGTGTTAAATGACTACAAGATGCAGTAATCATGAAAATACTGTAGGACTGTTCCTAGGTGTGTTTTAAGGATATTGTCTGTTTTTTATCAGAGATTTTGCAGAGCTGGCGGTTCCAGTTTGACAGTCCAATTTCTGCAGTGCTGCTGTTCCCTCTGAGCTGCCAAACTGAGCCCAACCAGTCCAGCGGAGAGAAAAGTATGTTACTGGTCTGTTTTAGTTTCACATCTGAAGACTTGTATCCCTCTCTGTCTCCTCTTCATTTTGCTCTTTTTTTGGTGATGCAGTGTAACTGTAACTATGTCTGGCTATCACTGGATAAGTTTGGTAAAGGATTTTCAAGGGTCTTTTGACTGATTATCTGTGTCTTTTCTTTTCCATGTGTGGAAATGGAAGGCTACAACCTTCTGGTAACCAGTGCTATAGAGATGGCAGTCGTCTACAGGTCAGAATCAGATAACTTTATAAAGATATCGGTGTGTTTTCGCTCAGACTTCATCCCTGTGGCTGAGAAAATGGCTCTAGGCTGAGTTCAGAACAGTGTGTTATTTGTGTGTCTGTGTTTTGTCAGAAATGTCCAGGAGCGAGGCTTGTCTCGCTCTGTGTGCCTCTCAGAGAGTGACCAGTGGGACGCAGTGCTTTGTGCTCTGGTCATTGACCTGGATTTTGACGGGCAGAAGGAGGTGCTGTTGGGAACATATGGGCAGGTCAGAGCTCTTCTTTACTAATGGACTACATTAATAGTACTTTAAAGGAGAAAGCTGGTGATATTCTACATTTTTATATTGTCAATACATCCCATGAAAAGATCAAAACCAACAACATGTTAGTCCATCTCTCAATACTGTGCGACTTCTTCAGCCTGTCTGTGGCTCTCAGCTCCAGGCCCATTGTTTCCTAATGAAGACATAAATATTTTTAATAGAATAAATCTTTAAAAATGCTCAGTCATTTTCTAAAGCAGCTGGTCACTGTAGTTTTTAACAAATGTTACTTAAACAGCAGGAAATAGTGCATTAGTTGGGGACTATTTTCAGCTGCAGATTAATTCACTTTGGTGTTCTAGTGAGTATTTGGGGCAGCAGGACGGTGTATGTGAGATTGAGTCAAAGTAAACTACAGTGTGTGTTCATGGTAATGAAGGAACATGTCACTCAGTGCAACAGAGTGGCTCATTGATGTGTTTTAATAGTTTTTGGACAACAGTGGAGCTCTATGGCACAGAGGAAGAAGATCAGGCTTTGGATACACAGATAATACTTGTTAGTAGGATTCATTCATTGTTGGTTTGGGTCTTTTCATGGGATTTGTTGACAATAAGAAAAATATAGAACCAGACTGACCTTTAAAGTGAAATGATACAGTAGGTCCAGAGCAATTGAATATGTTGGAACATGACTTAATAGGACATGTCACTTTTCAGGCAGAAATCTTGACAATGACAATGTTGTCTGCCTTTCTGCCAGGAACTTCTCTGTTATAAATTCCAGCCGGCAGGGAGAGGACGAGATGGACAGTTTCAGCTGCAGTGGAGGCGGAGCTTCAAAAGTCCTTTGCTGTCCATCATCTACCTAGACTTGACCGGGGACGGTTTGAGAGAGCTGGCTGTCCTCACACTAAAGGGACTGCATATCTTACAGGTGTGTAGCAGACAGCTGTGTTACAGTGATATATGCTACTAATAAAAGCTACATTGCAGCTTCCTGTCAGGGTCAGTGCCTCTCTACTGTTGATCCTACTGTTGTTCTGCATATCAGCTGAATAGACAGCTCATCTGCTCACTAAGTCAACACAAAAACATGCTCTTAAACTGAGAAAATCTATTCTTTCAAATGGAGGTGACTTGAAACAAGCATCAAGTAATTGCTGACCTCTACTGGCCACCAGAACAAATTGCAGCAGAATTACATTTTTTTTTTCCAATTGCTAAGTCACATTTCTCTATAGGAGTTCTCTTTTTCCAAACTCTTCACACAGTTCCGACATGCAGCTCAGCACAACAGTTCATCTCACATCCAAATGCATCAGTGCAACCAAAACACTTTGTTATTCATTATATAGTGACCATAAAAATCACTAACAGCAGGAAGCATTACAATTAGTGTCACTGTTGTCTTTGTAAAAGTATCTTTTATTTATTTATTTATCTATGAAGCATAAACCACGATTCCATTACAACACAAATAAGGTCGCTTCTTTATTGCATGGATTGTGCTGCCTCACGCTATAAGTCACAGAAATAATTCCAAGTGCACAAAATGAAACTAAAGTAATTCCAGTGATTCAATACTGCACATATTCACTATACAAACTATAGGATAGCTACAGATATAGAAATTCAAAAGTGCTAGTCAACCCTGTCTTCTGTATTTGGACACAAGTGTGTCTGTCCTCTTCTAATCCACCTGGGAAAGAATCTTTCTGATGCCTGATCCATCATGACAATCTTCTGCTGATATGTCCAGACATCCAGCATTCATTGTGTCCAAGAGGGACATCTGATCATGAACTTTCCACCTCCATGAGGAAAAGATTTCCTCTGTTTATTATCAAGTAGGAGTTTATGTATTTTTTAAAATTTCTTTAATTTCTTGGGTTTTGAATGTACATTTAACAGTTCTGACAATTGTATGTGCACATGTGCAAAATGGAGTGTAAATACTTTGGTGGTGGTTGAGTTTGAGTTCATGAACTTTGACAGATGTGGTCATTGAATGCATTTTGTGTAAAAATCTGTGAAAAGTGATCCACAGTTTAGTCCACACTGACTCCTGCTGTGCTGACTGTGTGAAGAGTTTTGAAAAAGTGAACTCATATTGAGAAATGTGACTTAGCGATTGTAAAAAAAACAACCCTTGCCTGCCCCTGATCTGTGGTGGCCTGTGAACCATATATCCAATGCGAATATGTAGACATATTGACATGAGACATAATGGTCACCAAATACTTCAATAAAATGCTTTTCATTCGCTTTTCAGGTTTTTCAGCCATTATGTGTGATGCCTCTTGTAGCATCATTCTCCATCACTGAGCGGTTGGCCAACAACCCAAACAACACACCCCAAAGAAAAATTACCATGATCTGCTACTGAACAATAAATATCTCACTTCATGCAGCATTTCAGCTTTGTCAGCCTCACGTATCCAGAACCAGACAACTACTGCACCATTTGTAAAGCAAAGCTCAGTGCTGATATTTCTTCTGTACAAATGAATTCAGTAGACTTCCTCAAGTGAAGTCTTAAATACTGTAAATCTCATTTGATGTTGTGTTATTTTGTTCCCTGTCTTTACAGCATAGTCTTACCAGCACTGCTGATTTGGTCCTTGAGCGGCTCGCCCAGAGGGGGTCAGCCCTGACAGCTGGCTCTGAGCTGGACTCAGCCAAAGCTCAAGACACTGGGGAGAAGGATACTCCAGCTCCGAAAGAGGAGTGTACAGCTCAGACAACATCAAATTAAGAAAAACTGTGCATTTAGTTTACACATGTAAGTCCAAGTGGTTCAGAAGGGTTTGCCTTATTTACATGTGTAATGTGAAGGATTTGCTCAGGTGTGGATTCCTCAAGACGTACAGACAGACAGTAGTTAGAAAATCAAACATCACATTTGCCACCCTGAACAGGAACATTCTCACTGTGGTGGACGACTGAATGAACGAGTTCACATGAAGCTCTGAGGTGATGTGCTGTAGATAGTGTACAGTCATTTGCAGATAATAAATGACACGTTTGGGTCCAAACACTCACTGTTTTGGTTGTTTGTTGGGTATTTATTGCCTGTGTTGTTCTGTTGTGTGTAATTTGACTCATATTGAATTTCAGAATATTATTCTAACAAGTCAACTGGATACCAAGGGAGTGGGATTATTTCTCTTCTTTCTAATGCAAACTTCCTTTTTATATAGAATGAAATAATAAGTGGAACTGTACTGGGAACAAGTGCACCATTGGCATGTTGGTTTTATTTGGTTTCCAATACAAAATAAAACAAATATGCCAATAAATATGATGAAATGGGTTTTGACACTGAACATGAGATCAGCTCACTTAACACAGGCATGTTTTTTTTTTAAGTATTACATCATCATAAAGGTCCCGCTGCTGTTCGGAAAGAGTCAAAGAAAAACCAAACTAGAAAAGCAATGTAAGAAACATTTCGGTAAACTATAAAAGGAGGTCAGATCAGTTCCAACATTTTGACAGAGCTGGTGAGATGAAATGCAGGAGCAGTGGCTGCAGTCCAGAGTTGCTTCACATCAGATAGATCTTTGCTTTATTGGCCTCGTCTTTCGGCCGGTCAGTGGCACTGTAGTCCTCTCTGGAGCTCTCAAACTATATTTCTCCCCTCTTGCACTACAAAGGCAACAATAACAACAGCTGCACTTATCACACGGAGGACTTCAAGAGGAACATGACGTGAAGATGACTTAAGAAAGCTGTCTTCCAGCGCCTTGCCTCTGCGAAGCTGTTGCACTTGTGTTAATGGCTGATCGGCTGTCAGACTGTTGTGCTGCTTTATTTTAAGGCGCGGGGTTGTTTTGCGCGTCAACAATAAGGACCATGCTGTTGGAGCGGCGGGGAGCGCGTTAAATGAGCGCATTTCACTCAATGGGATTTTTATATTTAGCTCTGTGAGGGACGCGCTGGACAAGCAGCAGAGCAGCGGAAAGAGGAGACCCTGATTCCGGTGTTGTCTGACATTTTGATCCCTTTGAGACCGTTTCGAGCCCCCCAAAACTTGCCGTTCATATCGCGGTGCGCGCTGTCAGGCTATGTGGTGGTGAAGGCACCGTGTGTGTGAGGGGGAATAGCGCAAATTTATCTACAGCTCCGCGGGAAAAGATGATGATGGCCGGTGGTGGCGGAGCAGCCGTGGACCATAACGGGATATACTCAAATCCTAACCTCCACAGCCTGCAGCAGCCCCTCATGGAGGCTGATAACCCGGACTCCCGCAAACGACCGCTGGAAACTCCGGCGGAGGAGGCCGGCTGTACCAAGCGCACCAACACTGGAGGTAAGAGAGATACACAACAAGAAGCAGCTCATCCACGGTGTCTCCTCCACATGAAGTCAAATCTGGTGTTGTAGAAGCCTTTGCGTGCACTGGTGGAAGCATAACAGCCAAACACTGCCTTCAATACCACCCCACTGCATGCAAAGAAACTACGTGCAGCATAGAGGCAGATTTGGGCTGCGTGTTAGGCTGTAACATGCGGCACCTGTGCAGTTGGCACTTTGAAACACTGGCTGTGTTTATGGCTCTTACTTCATTCGCTGCGTATCCCAGCGGGGAGAGCAGGCAGCCTGACTGAGTGAGTGGCCTCCTCAGCTCAGGTCAGCTTTGAATTTGAACCCAGTCACCTCTCTGCTCCACATCTGGAGGTGTGCTATGAAGTCTTTTCGTTCAGTGGAGAAGTGATGATTCGTGTGTAGAGTCTTTAACATCACAATAACCCTCTGTTCATCAGTGTTTATCGGTGTTGTTGCAACTGTAGTCTCAGACAGGGATTCCCCAGTGCTTTCTTGTGCAGAGGCCAAAGCTAAATTTACATTTTTCCTGAGCAACACTACCTGAAGAGGCCTTTGTTGACAGATAACAGGAGTAGAAACAGTATAAAGAGAGAATATATGACAGGAATGTCATTGCACTTCTTACAGTGCCACATCCTGTGAATCAGTAGTGCAGTCGGTATCTTACTGGGGCTCCTATGAGTCCTACAGTTTGGCAACCTCTCACCTATAAGCCTTTGTACAGTACAAATGTGTCTCCCACTGAAACAGTATCCCTTAGCTTTATAATACCTTAATGGCCTGATAAAGGTGGACAGTGGCTGTTCAACCTAAAAGGGAACTACTCTTTGATCTTGGACAGTTCAGTGTTGATTTGTGAACACTGACAAGAAATGGGCTAGAAATAACAGAGCTCTTGTGTTCACTGGAGATCTATGATGGTCTTTGTAGATTTAGTGTCAGTAGTCTGGGAGATTTTAGTGGGATATTCCTTCTGCTTCAGGCCTAAAATTATACTGATTTAGTGTTGTCAAATTAGAAGTTAAGTGTGCGTTTTTAAGTACAAATGCTGAGTTGAGCTAAAACCATCTAGTGAAAATCATACAACTCTGTATATAGAATGATACACACTCATCACCTCTTGCAGCCTAGATTCCTATCAAAGTCAAGTTATTTATAGGTTGTGTGGTAAGCCAAATCTCAGCATCTGTTTGGTATTTTTGTTAGCCTGTCATGTTTGCCATACTGGCTTTTAGGCTGTCTGAACTATCAGCACACTATGTGATGGTAAAACTACAATTCTGAAATACTAAATGCAAATTAAAAACATGCAAGTGCTTCATGAGCAGAGCTGGGTGGTGTTGATGTTGACAAGTTAGGACCTTTATCCCGGCCTGAGAATCTAAACTCACACATTTAAAACGAAGTATAATAACAGATTTGAAAGCACATCACAGAAAATCAGGGAGTAGTGAGAATAGTAAGAACTACTTGGTGGGAGGAAAGGACACCAGAAACACTGCAGCACCATTTTAGCAAATTGATCCTGATTTCTTTTTCTGGAGGAGAAATGGTGGTGGCTACTAAAGAATCAACAAGGAGGTGTGTGCACACTTGCTTTATTACTCATCAGTAAGATGTCGGAGTGCAGCAGCGAGGATGACGGCTGATTCAGTATGCCAGCTACTGTACGTCTTATTTCAGCTTGTGATTGTTATGGTCTGCAGCTCACAGGGACCACTTATTCAAGAACTTAATATTAATTAGACGTCCGTGGAGGACAGGCAGTTTCTTCACCATATGTTACTGAAATTTCCTTTGTCTGTCTTTGTGTCCCAGACACCCCGCCATTCCGTGATAGCAGCATTATATCCTATTTCTAACAGCATGAGTGCGTCTTTGCTGCCCCTCACTGCACCTCAGAAACGTAATTTCAGCAAGGCACATAAGGACCCTTGTGCCACCACACAGTATTTTAGTACAGATTCAGCCCCAATATGTCCTCCATTAGCACCCCGAAAACCACCGTAGAACAGAGAAATGACATGGTGTTCCTGCTTCTGGGAGTGTTCACCATTCAGCTGCAGCACAGACTTTGCTATGATCTTCCCATCCAGTATCCAGGTGATATGAATGGCTAGACAGTGTGAAGTTTCATTTGGAAAATCGTAGTAAAAACTAAAAATACATAATTCTTACTGCTCTTTTTACTGTTGTCATCCCTATGATGGTATTACACACCATTTTACCAGCCTGACTCCATGTTCTTGTAAGGCATCTCTGCATCACAGCCCCGCTGTATAATACTTCTAGAAGCTGGAGCTGCACAATTAATCGTGTCCTGTTGATGGTCTGACTTTGAAGAGGCCGCCTTGTTTTCTCAGAGGCAAAGGTGTTCCAGATGGCTTCCTTAACAAGATCTTATCTGTGTAGAATACCTGATCACTCAATCAAGGAAAACAATGAGAAAATCTCAGTTGTAAGCATTAATGTCTTATTCCTGAAAAAAACACAAATGCAGACATGGAATTCATATTGCAAATGATAATGAAGTATGTGTGTGGTACGCAGTATACAACATATGGAACGACCTATGATGAACATTTTAAAATAAATGTTAAGATTCAGGAATCGTGTGAATTAAACATACACAAGAATAACTAGTTTTGCAAGGCCTTTAAGAGAAGATTTATGGTTGACTTTAAACATACATGTTCATAATTTGTAACAGGATATTTGGTTTGTGCTTAGTCTTTTAATGCTGACCTGGAAGTGTCAAAAATGAATAAAATGGCTGCTTTACTTCCCTATAAAATCTCAGCGCAGTAATGGAAATACATAGTAAAAAGCCGATGGTAACTGGGGTTAAACTAATTTAAGAACCACTGGTTTATGCAGTTATTAAAATCAGTATTTCTCACATGTACAAATCATTTAATGTCTAGTTTGACCTGAACAGCTGAGCCAAGCAGCATCTATGTTCACTCATGTAGTGTACCAGCCCTTTATTGTTCTCCAAAATCACTATAAAAAGTGTTTTATTCTAAAATAGATGACATTTCTACTTCACAAGTTAGCATAGCATTGCCTCTAAGGTGTTAGCATATGCAGCAGCTAACCAAAATTAGATTTACAGAGGTGAAATGGCAGCCATCTTCCGGTCATTCTGATAAGTATCTAATTTGAAAAAAAGTGCAGATCTTTGAGGCTAATTTGGACTGCAGTACCACCGGCTGAGCTCAGGAACAGAGGCTCCCTGTATGTGTACACATGAAATGCACATTTATCTGTAATGACTCCTACACAAATCAGATGCCTCAGAAAGATCTTGTCACCCACTCTTTATGTAATGTGTTTTAGCGTTTAACGTTGCAAATTCGCAGCTTGTCTGGCAATAGTGGTAGACAGCCTGATAATCCTCAGCCATCCCTGTAATCACCAACCCCTCGACTACGTCTGATATTGATCACGTTATTCCTACCGAACTGATCATTAACATGACTGGCAGTTACAACAAAGAGAAGAAAGCCTGTGCTCTTTCAAAGCTGAGCCCCTCGTTGTGCATTAAGAGCTGTGGACACTGAATGAGGGAAATTACTCCTCTTTTATCAGCATTGCCCTTCTCTGCTCAAAATGAACATCTTTCATTCATTTCTCTTTCTAATTACCCATACTCTAAGCCCATGTTGCTGGCAAGCATGTGCCTTCCAAAAGGTTGTGTGGCTGAGGGATTAGGTATGATCTCGTAATGTTGCTAATGGAAAGGTTGGCACAGGAATGCGGGCTGTATTTTTTTATTTTTGGTGGGAAGGACACAGGTGCCCTTGCAGAGCGATGTGACGTGAGCGGACTGTGAATTTGCCAGGTGGCAGTGAAAGAGAGAATGAGAGAGCGCGATAGAAATGAAGACAGAGCAAAGCGGAGAGAAAAGGAGAGATAGATAGACTGTGAGAGGGAGTGGAGTCTACAGGGAGGCTGTGTCTATATACTAGAGCATCTCTCAGTGAATGAGACTGGTAGAATTTTCTGGAAGGCATTTGCTCCAAAACCAAATGGGCCACGATGTTAGGGTTTGATTTGTGGATGAAACTAATCAGCAGCCGGGGGAAAAAAAGGAGATCCTTTTTTTACAGGTTTCCTGGAAAGCACTATTAAATGAAGCTGGACCCCCCGTGTGCACACACAGACACTTACACACATGCACATTGCAGTTTTTACACACATTCAGTCACTTAAGATACCTCTCGGTGTAAGATTTATAGGCGTAGTGATTGGCTTCATCACCCCCCTCCACCATTCTGCGGCACTGCCATTTGCAATGGTTGATGAGCCCCTCCGCCCTCTCAAACATGGCCGTCTAAGGGATTGGGGGTGGGGGAAACGAGGAAAGGAGGGTGGGTGGCGTAAGGCACGCTGTTTCGGATCACTCCTCCTCCACCTCCTTCATCATCTGCTTATGTTATCCATACACCTCTTCAGCCACTGTTGAAGGTCACTCTACATGCTTCCCCATTCACCGCTGAAGCCCGCTCCCCCAGCCACTTCACCTTTGTCACTTTCCACTAAAAAAAGTGAGTGAATGGACTGCCATACTTTATAGTGCTGCGTCAAAAGAGGCGGAGTAGGGGAGAAAATTCAATTTTTTGGGACCGGCATCAGGGGGTGGGGACATGACGTGCTGGAGGGAGGAGGCTACCCATTGGCCGAGCGAGGTGTCAGTCCTGCGTGCTGCTGCAGACGGACAGGCCACTCGATGAATATGGATGAGAGCAGTGAAAAGGGTGATGCGGCAGGGAAGACCCCCCCCCTTCAAACCGATGCAGGCTTGAACAATGCGTGCCGTCTTTCACTGAAAACACTGAGAGCCTGCATTAGCATTTTCTCAGACAATTGAGGCTCTGGCCAGCTGCAGGCATGGCTCGGATGCTGCGGTGAAATCTCTTTTTCTGCACCCACTGATGAATTAGACCTCGGTGAAAAAGTCGACTGGCCGCATTCCTCAACACTACCATTGCACCTATGCCTAGGCTAATGTTAAGATCCCCTTTAGAGATTGTGCCCCGGCATTGATGGCGATCTGACAGAGGACTTGAGAAGCAGCAGATCTCAGAATGGGTAAGCCTCAAACTCTTTTTCTTTGACTTGTTGAATTTATCCATCATGCTAGACTACGTGCAATTTCATACACCTAAAGCTCATTTGTCCATTATTGCTCATTTTTGTTCCATCGTCCTTGCTGCCTGTCAGCAGCAGGTTAGTCCATTGAAATGCAGAATGGGTACTTGGAGGGGTAGTGAGAAGGAGGGAGGACGGTCACAAGGCATTTCCTCCTGACCCACCCCCCTTGAGTGACTTAACTAAACACATTTGGCTCAGCGTCCGTGTCTCTGCTCCAAGCCATCCTTCCAGCATTGGAAGCAGGGGTTTGAACTAACACCCCACTGGCTCAGCTTCCCAATGTGCCCCACTGCTCCCGTTCCCTGGCGGATTGCAGCAACAGATTGCCATGTTTACTCTACCACATGACGCCATTAAAACCTGTTACTGTGATCTCAGACACTAGGACAGAATTAATTATTGACTAATGACAGCAAACGTGGCTGTGAGGGCGATGGAGGGAATCTTAGTGGCTTCCTCCCCTGCTGGGTTTACTCTGGTTGAAGATGAGCAGAAAGTTACGCAGTGGGTTTTGGCTTGTCTGTCAACAACAGGTCTTTGGATGTTTGGATTCTGCAATCAGCATCATTCAAATTAAATTCTTTGTGTGGCAACGGTATCAGATATCTCTTGTTAGGAATGAGGGCTCAAGAGCTTTACGGCGACCGTGTCAGACATGCATGATCTTTATTTTTTCACCAAGGTCATTTTATTGTTATTCGTTGTGAGAAAGCGGAGAGCTGACTGCAATATAGCATGAAAATCTAAAGATCAGACAATGGCCAGAGATGGACATAGCTGGTTATGTGATGTCTATGGAAAGGTTTATCTCCTTTTTCCGTTTTATTAGGATGTTCTGAGAAAAATGACATATTGACCAGCACCTGACATATTTATTGGCTCATAATAGCGGTGTAAATTTACATTTCATGTCTGTGCTTTCAGGTAAATGTGGGTATAATATGTTCTGGGATTTGGGATTGTGTCCCCCACCATGGCTAATTAATCTAAATCAAAAGTGAATTCCATTAACAGTCATGTCATTGTCTATATATTTGTCAGAGCCATTGGTTATGGGTGATGTGCACGAAAACAAGTCTGTGTCTGAATGGAACATGAGGGGCATATTAATGCAATAAGGAGAAGAGCTAACATGTAGGCTGTGAAATTCCTTAATGTCACAGTGCCAGGTTCATTCACATCTGAATCTAATGAGTGCATTACTGAGGCAACAGGTTGGTCTCAGTGCAGGGCGGTCCACCTCCATCCATCCATCTTTCCTCCCCACCATGCCGGTCAAGTCCCCACAGTCGATACCCTCCTCAAAACATAGGATGCAGTGACATGGTGAAAAGCTTTGGTGTCCGCGATCGAAAATCTGTATCATACTACACTTGAAAACGTATTAGAATTCTCCTACAAAGATGGACAGTGCCTTTTTACATCTCTGCCCGCTCGAGTGACGTCACCCTTGAGGCAGCTGAAAAGGATCGAACATGACGTCATTGCATCGAAATCAGCATGCAGAGGGGATTATTTGTATCAGTGCTAAAAACGCACCTGTACCAAGTGTTTACCATGATGTCATCGATTTAATATTTGGAATTCAGGGGGGAATCACAGCCGCTCCACATCTATAAATATCATATTTTTGATGTATTGTTGGCAGGTTCTTTAATGATATTCGGGTTTCAAGCTCAATATGTGGTTGATTGCTTTTTACTAGATTAGCGCACTCAGTGTGATCAGGGTTTTCTTGGACAAACACTTTGCCCACTTTGGTGCTGATTAATTCTTAATTAGCATTGTAGGAAAAGGAACTTTCCCAACTGAAAGGGAGAAACATGTTTGGCTGCGAATTCTTCAAACTGACGAGCTGTCAATCACTGCCTGCTACAAGCCACTGTAAGCCATAGAAGCCCCCTCCAAAATGGAGGAGATTTAGACCATCTTGGCAGTATAGCCTTTGAACAAATCTGTGGGATTGGTTTCCATATGTTCTTCTCACGTCTGTTAATTAAGAAGGATCACTCTGTACTGGCATTCATGAACTGCATGGATAATGACTTTGTGTGTTTGCATTTAGTCCTCTGTGTGTAACTTTCTTTCTCAGAAAATTCAGGCTACGCTTTGCATTCAGATTGAACTCTACATTCCTTTTGTTCATGTCTGAAGGATGATTAGTAACACTGGACCTGGCTTTGTATTTAGTCAGAGGTTGCTAAAACTCCTTGAAAACAGTTAAAATTAGACCTCTGCAAACTGGAAAGGAGGTCATCATTTACTCTACAAGAAATCTGGGACAGGACACAGAACATGTCACCAATCTGTGATAAAATGTGAATGCACCGAAAGCTACAAAAAACTCAAAAGGCAGAATCTCCTTCCAGATACCTTCACTTCACCAGAGGAATACAGACACAATTACAACAACACATTATGTTATTACCTTTGCCCATATATGTCAAAGCGACGTATTCCCATTGTGAATTTTTTGCTTGTTCAGGGTATTGGGGGTTGGGCGCCAGTATGGTGTATATGATGATGTGCAGTGCTACTTCACGAGATGTGACCCTTTCCCACTTTGTGTGTCTCTCCCCCAGAGGAGGGTGAGTACTTCCTGAAGGTGCTGATCCCCAGCTATGCAGCCGGCTCTATAATTGGCAAGGGCGGCCAGACCATCGTACAACTGCAGAAAGAGACGGGTGCCACCATTAAGCTGTCCAAATCCAAAGACTTCTACCCAGGTAAGAATGGACACCCAGTAATTAAAATCGATGAGCATAAAGGCTTATATATATATATGAGAGGAGTCACCTGACTCATTACCCAGCTGAAGGAGTGACGCTTTGGTGCAAGAGAACATTTGATATGTCCTCTTCATTTGGCTTCCCATGAATAATTGCAGTCCATTTAATCACAAACCAATCGTAAACACTTTAAACTTGATTATCCTTACGTCCTTGAGGGACTAAACATGCATGTAGATGTTACAGTTGTCAGACGCAGCGTTCAAGTCTGCTGGCAGTTTCAGTTTCAATTAAGTTGCGTGGCTAGCAGGTTGCACCCTTCATTGCAGTTTTTTTTTCATGCCAGTGCATTACAAGAGCTGTCTCACTTTTCTAGAAAAAATGCACAGGGCTGCCATTTTATTCCCCCCTAAAATTAGCAGAAATTCTGTGACGCAGAGGACACGTAACGTACATCGAAAGCATTAATTGTGCTCGAGAGTCTCACTCAAAAATGGCAACAGGAGAAGGATGCCTCATGCAGCTCGGTGACCCCTATCACATGGAGGGCAAAGCTGAACCATCTTATCCTCCATACACAAACGCCTGAGTCGTAGAGGAGTCTGGGTATTTGTCCTTCATGCCTCAAAGGAGGCTTCAACCTGCTAAAAAATAACAGGTGCTGAGCGTCTCGCTGCTTATTAGGTCCAGATGTTTTCTGTGATAACTGATAGAAACAAATAATCCCTGTGTCGTAGTATACTTTTTACTGTATATATATTTAGAAAATATAATTACCTATTTGGATAGGAAATAGATAGCAGTGCACATGACCTATGAAATATGAGTAGCACAAAATATGCGTGTGAGAAATACTAAATTATAGGGTTCACAGTCAGTTCTCTGATTGCCTTAAGCAGCTACCACTTTAAAATAGCAAAGACAGAGAAAGATTGTTGTCCAGAACTCAATTTTCCATCATAATGGCTACCTTCATTATTGGATATGTCCTGTGACCGAAAAAGAGTCCTCAGATTATTTAGAGCACAAAATATTCCACTACCGACAGTAAAAATGCACAACATGGTTTGAATTTGACCTTTTCTGTTGGGAGTTACATGTGATATATTGGACTGATTGAACCGTGGCAAAGAATTACTGAGCGCTGGGGGAGAGGAAAAGAAGGATGTGCTAGCAAATATTTTTCCTGTAGTTTTTCTTCTGCTGTGTTTCTGTTAGCCATGATGAAGGGACACGTGTTCAGAGGGAACGGCTTGAAAGTCTCCACACAGAAGGCCAACTACTGTATGTTTAAGGGAATTAATTATAGGCACTTCATTGGAATAGGAACAAATGAGTGATATGTATCCTTATTTCTCTCTTTGGATTGTGGATGTGTTCATAGGCCACCACCTGCTCTGCCCATCCCCCTACTCATTATCGTGATGAGTGAGAAGAGGAGTTCAGGGAGAGGGTGCTGGCAAGGATTTGATTGGGTGGTTGTTCTGGCCCACACAAGTAAAATGAAACGACTGCTACTGTACACTGCACAATAGCTGAGAGTGCCACTTTCTGAGAAGTCAGCGGAGGCTAAACCTTTAAAAAAACTCTTGCTGTATTAAGTATGGGCAACTTGGTGAAGCAATATATAGATGTCAATAAATAGATCTTGTCCTGAATTTTAGAAGCAAGCAATTCGGCACGTCAAACTTGTCAGCTACATCTGTTTTACGTTCCTTCATTGTTGAATCAGCCGCAATTTGGGCTAATATAGCATGCTAATGCTGTTACACACAGTTCACGCCCTCATCTCTCATCCTGCGGCAGCCTGAGCACACTCCAACTACAGCACAATCGCACACTAGAGAAATCAAGGGACAACAACCGATGCAGCCATTTTCCTCTGCAATCCTCTAAGTGATGGCTCAGTCTGAGACTCCCACCCACCTCACATCTCCCATCCGTCAGTGTAAGACATGAGACCATGAATTCAAAGGTCTTGATGGGAACTGTACAACTGGGCCCTGCTGTGGCGGACTGAGATGGATGAGCGGAGATAGTGAAGGGTGTGGATGATGCATGATTGTATGTGAGCGAGGGGACAGGGGGGCAGGCCCAGAAATAGCCTGTTTCAATCTCTCTCTGTGGACATGACCCCTCTCCCAGCTGTACTCAAGCTGCTCCAACACACGCCAAGTTTCCTCTTTCCTCCTCCCCACTCACTGTTTCTCTCAGATTTGGTTCCTGGTAGTTGGGAGAGTTCAGGCCAGCTAAGATGACATCATACTTCTCTTAAAATTTTGTTTGCATGCTTGCCTCCTAACACATGGGCACTGTTTTTGTTTTTAGTATTTGGTTTGAACCCGTCTGAACTATTGCGTGGCTGGATTACCCGAGCCCCCATACATGCAGCTCGCTATGCATTCACCCACTCGTACTGTGCATTCAGCACATACACACACCTACTCACGCCTACTTACACACGTCCACATATTAAAGCAGCTGCAGAGAGAGCCGTGGGAGTTCACGATTTGAACATAAACTTAGAAACAAAACTTCAAACCCTTCGCTTTGCGCAGCTGGCCCCCGGCCAAGTACATGTATTGAGTTACTTTGTACAGCACGAACAGATGAAGCTGTTGTGATGTCATAGAAACACTGGGTGTATGTTTTCCATTATCTGATCATTAAAATATCAATCACAATATGTGACCTCACACTGGAAAAACACCACTGTTCCATAGAGTATAAGGTGAGGTATTTCCCTCAAAAAGAAGCAGACAAAGAAACTACGGCAAAGGCGCACTTTGTTTCAACCATATCTCCATAGGCAGTATATACTCACGAATGCTCCCTATAGGACAGTATCACTCCTGTCTAGGATCACAGGCATGGTTTTCAAACTAATGGAAATTGCAGCCTTTTCTTTCTCCAGATTCATGTCTGAGCCACCAGTGAACAACAACCTTCCTGGCGGAAGTTGGTCACCAGGAAGAGTTGTCGTTACACTACACTGTACACTGTAGTATTCTGAAGCATTGTTCTGTTTTACAATGTAGTGAGCCTCTCTGTTTGCTCAATCTGCAAGCACAATATTTGATGTGTCATCGCAATACACAACAACCAAACAGCTGCTGCAGTTTTTGATTTGTGATTGGCAAAGGTCATGTGATTAAAGGGGCTCTCTACCAATTTTACACATGGACGTCAGTTTGCTTGTCACAAGAATTGTACTCAGCCTGTGAAAACAGTTGATGATGTAATCAGGGTAATCTCAGTTTGGGTTTAGAGAATACACATTTTTAACCGAGAGCCTGCAAACTGGAGGGCATTTGTGGTTATTTACGAGTCAGGGAGTGTATAATGAAAGACACTACTGAGTTGCATTCAAACAATCTTCAACAGTCTTTAAGCTCTGATCAAGGTCCTGCCCTGGAAGACTTCACTTTGTGTCCTTCTCATAGTAAAACCCCTGGTGTATTTTAATGCGACATAGACATCAGTTCCTACATTACTGCACTCCTAAATGATGCTATCTATTATTCCAAAAGGTCCCACAGTCTCCTCTTTCTGCCCACATTTACAATTTTGTATTAACAGGCGTTACGTGTCTGTCTTGCAGTGTATTGAGACCAGGTACATGAAGCGAAGCAGTCTGTAATTTACTGGCTTATTTGTATGTACTAAATCCCAGAAAAAGTCTAAAAAGCATGGTGTGTTTACTGTTTTTTTTCATGGCAACAGTGATTGTTGTGTGTGATTGTTGGGAACCTCTGCTCAGGGTGTGATGTAATGTAAAAGTTGTCCAGGAGAATGTTTCTGATTTACTGGATATAAATGGCATGCTACAAAAGATCTCCACTTTTAAAACCAGTGTTTACATTTTAAAAAAGCATGCCATATGGCAATAACTTGACATGATGAATATATTCAGCATTTCCAACTAAAACATTCCAGCTCAATTTGTAGTGTGAATAATTACTTTAAAAATCTGCTGATGTGATGACAGTAATTATGGGTGATACTTTATGTGTGGCATGCTAACAGTCTGAATAAATCAGACAAAGGATTTGGACAAGCTGTGGCAGAGGCAGATTCCCATCGCAGGAAAGCTCAGGCAACAAGACAGAAGTATTGAAACTTTCTTACTTCAGGATCAAGATAGAAGACCTGAGAGTCATTGCTCTCTTGGGGAAAGCTGAAGGCTGAGATATGTGCTCTCAGGGGCACTGACACATTTCTCTCCCCTCCTGCCAACAAGAGGACGAGCTAACTCTTAATGCAACTCAAAGCCCAGAGCTTTTATTATGAAATTCGTCACCCCCAAAGAGAGACAGAAGGCAAAAGCTGATGCAAGCAATTCAGGAAGTGAAGAGGGTGGAGAATAAAAATGTAGCATTCAGATAGTTTCATGTCCTCTTTATGGTGTCTCATCTGAGACAAAAGTTGTAGTCACATATCATGGTCTCTGCCTTAGGATAAACTGACCCGGAAGCAGCACTGTCACTCCTTGAAGATCTTTCTAGATGCAGAGATGTTTAACTAGAGGTTGCTGTACCAAGAGAAGTAGAAGTACCTCTTCACTCAGTGATGAATGTTGGAAAAGTGAAGAAAAAGTAATGATTACTCAAGATGGGCTACTTTATAATTTGTTGCATCGGGGTAGGGCAAGCAAAGAGATTGCTCCGTCAAAGTAAATTCCAATAAGTCAGACTAAGGTGAAATCTCTGTCTGCAAGGCCCAGTTTTTTTATGTTTACCTGCAGTGTAATTAGGTTTTGCACACATATTAGTTCCAACCTCCTTATATTTTATATTTTGTGCCTTTTGTTTGTATCCTGGCTGCATATACAAGAGAATTTAATACAAGAATTAATATCCTTTTACGATTTCCTCCAGCATACTCACAATTAATAGAAACAATGGGAAACAACAGGGAATAGCCTTAATAGGAAATAACACTGTTTGTCTTGTCTGATTAAACCACTGACCTTAGATTTTGGACATTTTTGAAAATGTCCACCGCAGCCAGTACCTAGAAAGCCTTATGCATGTGATCAATATAATGAATTGTTTCATTTTGAATTGTTATTCTGTGATTAATGCATGTGCCAACATAAAAATCTACAACAGGTCAAGTGCCCGTACTCGCAGGGTGCAGACTGTCACTTTGTCACTTCAAGAATGACAAGCAGGTGCAGCACAATAACAAGCGGCACCAACTGTGTTTCTGTACGGAGCTCTAAGAGATTTCATTTATAGCCTGATTGATTGTTTGTCTAGGATTTGTATTTGGTTTATTTTGGTCACTTTTAGTAAAAATAAGGTGACAGTCAGAAATAGGGTAAAATGTGCTGGACCTGTATCTCCCACAGTTTTATTTAATGTTCTTCATGCATTATGTAGTATTGTATCTTTATTATAATAGGAAATATTATAAATAGGAAACAAAGGAAATAAGGTCAGTTGCAGGTCAGGCGCCTTTTCCACCATTTTGCCTAATTAGAGTTCCCTGCTGCTTTTCCTAATATGCTTGAATTGACCTATTGACTATTTAAATCCATTATTAGACATGTCTATGGTATAAAGCCAATCAGGTCTGACTTTGACTAATTTCCCTGGATTTATTTTAGCATTTCCTGAGTGCTGATAAATGGCTAGGAGGACAGATGCAGATGTGCGTGTCACCCAACCTTGTTATTTGAGATTCAATTGAATTAGAGATGGAAATGCCAACGATGAAGTAGAGCAGTGGTCTAGTAGCTGGTCTCTCCCATTTACAAATTTTACTCAATCAATGGGGGCAATGTGACACTAAGATATTTGCCTTATTCAGATTTATGCTGTCTATTTATTCATCTAAGAAAATTGGGAGGCATTTCATATTCACTTCAACATAAGAACAGTAAAATGTTAAAAGAGAGCAAGGCAGGAAGGTTGATACAAAAGGGAGAGTGTTTTAAAAATCGTG
This sequence comes from Oplegnathus fasciatus, assembly GCA_003416845.1. Lineage (NCBI taxonomy): Eukaryota > Metazoa > Chordata > Actinopteri > Centrarchiformes > Oplegnathidae > Oplegnathus > Oplegnathus fasciatus. The sequence continues at coordinate 489,536 of NTHP01000146.1, forward strand.
CAAGCAAGTATAAAGGACTCGCTGTTGCATCACCTGTTTCCACGGCTCGGCCCCTTTACCATGGCAACGGAATGCCGGTTGGGTCGTCAATGTGGGTGTAGAAAGAAGCCTAGAGGAGGAACAAGTGTGTGTTTAGTCTATTAGAGCTGCAAGGCAAGGACAAGCTCAGTATTACAGCACTGAAAGAGTTACATCATTGAAGAGGAATCCTTCTCCCCCCCTGTGGCTCGCTAACCAAGCACGGCTCTTTCTTTCAGCTGTTTCTCTGTTGATTGTGTAAATGGAGGAAGCGAGGAATAGCTTAGTAATTGGGTCTCTTTGTGAAATGTCAAGGAACATTTTACATTGCCAAGACATCTTAATATAAATGTAGATTTTAGTCCAGCCCTTTGCAAATCCCTCAAATCTGCTCGCCAAGTACCCACTCAGAGCACATTACAGTAACTGATCACTTGTGTTTGTCCTCTTCCTCCTCTCTCATCACAGGAACAACAGAACGCGTCTGTCTGATACAGGGTACAGTCGAAGCACTCAATGGTGTCCACAACTTCATTGCGGAAAAAGTCCGTGAGATGCCTCAGAGCGCCCAGAAACCTGAGCCAGTCAGCATACTGCAGCCACAGACCACTGTCAATCCCGACCGTGTCAAACAGGTGAGATACTGTGCTGTCAGTTGGGTCATGAGGGTGTGTGGTCACTATGTGGTAGGAACAGTTCACTTCCAGGACACTTTGTTTATTAGTCGCCAGTGTTACTTGTTCTCTGGGCCACGACCCACAGTCTGGTAGGGTCAGGAAAATGTGAGGGTATGTGGTTATTTTTACCTACAGTCTTTCATAGCTAGACAGAGCCATGTGGCAGCTGCAGCCTAAACCCCTGGGATTAACAAATCGCTGAGTAAAGCGGGGGCTGGTGTAGTACTCTGACTCAGTGAGAGATATCCTTCTTTCTGTCAACCATTTATGCTGTTAAATCTTTCTCTTGTTACCTTTTATTGCTACCTCAATCTTTCTATTTCTCTACAGGCCAAATTGATCGTGCCCAACAGCACAGCTGGGCTGATCATTGGCAAGGGTGGAGCAACAGTGAAAGCAGTGATGGAGCAGTCAGGGGCTTGGGTGCAGCTCTCCCAGAAGCCAGAGGGCATCAACCTGCAGGAACGAGTGGTAACCATCAGTGGGGAGCCAGAACAGAACCGCAAGGCTGTGGAAATCATAGTACAGAAGATCCAGGAGGACCCTCAAAGCAGCAGCTGCCTCAACATCAGCTATTCCAACGTCTCGGGCCCAGTGGCCAACTCCAACCCCACCGGTTCCCCCTACGCTAATACGGCCGAGGTGCTGCCCAATGCAGCCGCAGCAGCTGCCACTGCCTCCAGCCTTCTGGGCCAGGCCGGCTTGACAGGAATGGGCGCCTTCCCAGCCGCCATGTCCAGCTTCTCTGGCAATGATCTGCTGGCCATAACCTCAGCCCTCAACACGCTGGCCAGCTACGGCTACAACACTAACACCCTGGGCCTGGGCCTCAACCCTGCAGCTGCTTCTGGGGTCCTTGCTGCAGTAGCAGCTAGTGCTAACCCGGCTGCTGCTGCTGCGGCTAACCTACTGGCCTCCTACGCTAGCGATGCCTCCAGCAGTGCTGGCCACCCTGCTACAGGCCTCGGGGGGTTCTCCCTGGGTTCTCTAGCAGCTGCTACAGGGGCTTCCAATGGTTACCTAAATGCTTCATCCCCACTGATGGCCTCCTCCCTGTTGGCAACAGAGAAGCTGGCAGATGGGGCCAAGGACGTGGTTGAGATTGCTGTTCCTGAGAATCTGGTTGGTGCCATTTTGGGGAAAGGAGGGAAAACGCTGGTAGAGTACCAGGAGCTAACAGGAGCCCGCATCCAGATCTCCAAAAAGGGAGAGTTCATTCCTGGTACTCGGAACCGTAAAGTTACCATAACAGGGTCGCCAGCCGCTACGCAAGCAGCGCAGTATTTGATCAGCCAGCGGATCACTTACGAGCAGGGCGTACGCGCTACCAACCCACAAAAGGTGGGCTAAAAGGAAAAAGAAGAGGAAAGAAGGAAAGGATGAAGACAGAGATAGAAGGGAATTGAGAGGGTCACGATGAATAGTAAAAAGAAACGTCCAAATATCTGTTCAATATTTCAGTATCAAATGAGAGAATCACAAAGGAGGAGGTGGGGGAGACAACCAAGATAAGTGTGTGTGATATGTGAATGTGTTTTTAGGACTGACGTCCTGATGTTTTTTAAAAGTTTGTGTCGAGTCCTTTTGACGATGGTGATCAGAGTAAGCTGAACTGGTCCACTGCCAAGCTGCAGATTCAAGGGTGAAGCCGCAGGGTATCACCCTCCTCCAAAACCTCATAGCTGTTTTATTTTCCTTTTTCTGTTTGGGTTTTGTTGGTTTTAATTTCAGTTGCAAACCTCAGCTCCCGGTGAGTTGAGCGTGTCAGATGAAGTTCCAGCCAGCTGATAGAGCTGTTTTACAAACCTTGCTCTTTGTATACAATGCAGAAGGCATTGTTAACAGGGGAGAGGTTTTATGACAAGCACCTGAGGTCATCTCAGTCTATGGGGAAGCAATCTGAGTATAATTTCTTTAAAGAAATCACATCTATGTTGACATATGTTGAATTCTGGCTCATATCATAATTGAAGTTTCTAAATTTGGGTATTTTATATTTTCATCCTTTATTTATTGACATGGTCTCATTCAAACACAAATAGATTATTTAAACCTGTGAATGCAGGTTGATCTGAATGTAAAAACAATATTAGCCTATCGCTATTTTTTATTTACAGGGATCAAATATTGTGTTGCAGTGAAAGAAATGTATAACTCAAACCCAGTCTGAACTTCACTGTTGCTGTCTGCAAGTATAGTTCAGGGGTTAAATAATCAATGTGAGAGGATAGAGGAGACACACAGGAATGTATAAATATATTTTACATGAACACACATAGAAAATGCTCCCACAAACCCACAAACACTGAAACATATTTGCATATTCAGTCACAGCTACAAACACACAGAAATATGTTGTTTAACCCTTTCTTGGTGCTATAGGATTAGGTTTATATATACGTTACCATGAAATCAGAATCTCTCTGGCGACTATTCTCTTTACTTGATTTCAAAAAGATGATGAGTCGTCCAGCCATTAGTAGCCCATTGGATCTGACCCAGCCTCTCACCTAATGAAAAAGGATTGATTTCAGCATTTCATGATGAAAAGCAATCCAGTCTTAATATTTGAAGTCCACCCTCGCTCTCAATGCAGGTCTTTTTTTTTTCTTCTAAAAATTGGCCACACTCTAGATTTTACCTGACAATATTTTTGCCTTAGTCATACATTTGTAACTCCCAAGAATTAACTTAAAGCTCAGACTACCTTGAAGCAGTGTCTAACCAGTTCAGTTCGCAAAGAGAACAAAGCACTACAAAAGCATTTTGATAAGAAAAGCTGTATGAACCAATATCTGTGAACAAAGAAACTATTGCCTTTACATTAAGGGTACCAAATAGTCAAGAGACATACACTAATGAAAGGGAAGTAGAATGACACTTGAAAAGAAGGTTTGGACTCGCTTTTTCTGTGAGCCATCCTTCCCAATTTGCATCAAGACAAAAAAAAACAACAACAAAAAAACGATTCTGCAGTTCATCCAGGCAGCCTGTTATCGTTCCCAAAACACGTTAACGCTCACTAACTTCGGGTGGAGCACGTAATAAAACATCATGAAATGTTTTGGCATCGTTGTCTTTTATGGGCAATTGTTTGTCTAATGCAGGGAGGCTAATTGTTTAGAGCATTTCCAAGCATTCGAAGATTTCCTTGGCTTCCTTCTGTGCTGCTATCCATGGTGTTCATCCTGAGTACACTGGGTCTCTGAAGACTGCACTGTGAGACATTAAGAACACAATGTAAAGCGTGTCTGTCCCTGCTGGGATGTGAGTATATTTTAATGTGCACATCTATGTCACATACACAAGACCTACCAATACTGACAGAAGGGATATCTCCACAAGAGCATTTATACTCCAGCGTCTTGTGATGTTTCTGTTTACCAGTACCAATGCACTGCACTTAAATTAGCGAACCACAAATTATTCCCACCACATTTTCCCGCACTGTATTCTCCAGTCCTATTACGTCCACTACCCCGCTCTAAAGACATCTTTCAATTGTCCCCATCAACCCAAGCTCTATGATCAGCTTCCTGAATACACGGCTGTGAGGGTTGGTGCTGAGAAGTGTCCAAGAAAATCAGAACCACTCCTGTTTTTTGGGAAATTTAATGAATAGCCTTTTCTCTTTCCATTTTCATAATTCATGTTTGAAAGTAAATGGATTTGAAAGTGTTTGAAACAACTCTTTGTGTCTGAACATTATGCGTGGCAATTGCAACAGTGAGCCTTTCTTCCTAACTGAAATCTTTCCTTTCGCTACGTGTCAGGAAGGCTTCACAGTCATCCATAACTACAATCTGGCCACTAATGAAATCATAGCATAAGATAACCTTTTACTGCCCAAGATTTTAGCGTATAATAAGATACAAGCACAAAACAAGGGGATGTTTTATCAATGCAACTGGACTGCTTGACTGCAGAGAGCTCTCCTTCAAAGCTCTCTGATCTCTACATTGTGCCAAATACTATTTCTCTCTGCCCCTCATTAACTTTCCTCTTTCTCTCAACATTTTATTCCCCTGCATGTTGCTGTTTCTCACCGTTCTGAGATTCCTCCTGTGTCCTAATCCCTGTCTGTGCTTCTTCCTACACTGTGCTCTCCCCCTCTTTCTCCTTCCTCCTGTCTTGTCTTCTCATGGGCGGTGTGTTGGGTGTGCTGCTGGTGGGAGTTATGCACTATAGGTCATAAGGGTACGAAAATATTTTCCCAGGCCGTAGAGTTCGCAAAGGCTAAAATGCACAGAAAACACCTGCCTCCAAAACTGTGACACCCACAAGACCAACCAGCAACGTTAGCTCAAAGTATCAAATTCCCTCTATAAGAAGAACAAGTAGGATTTAGAAAAGTTTAGACCGCGAACTATGGCCTTTTAAGGGAAGAGAAAGTGTCGTTTTTTCTTCCAAAAGAAGGCAAATCTTGGTTGAATAAATATTCATATGTTGGCTGAACAAACTGAGCTCAAGTTTCAGCCTCTAAACAAAGCATAGTAAGGACAGAATGCATAAGATAGCGAGAGTAAGGTGGGAACTTGTTTGTGACCTCAAGCCGAAACAATGACATCCTTTATGCATATCCTCTTATCTGAAAATGACTAGAATTCATTTCTGTGGAATACAATATGTCATGTCATATGATCTATATGTACTTTATTGTAGCTATTCTAGTTTGTAGTCCAAATGCAGTCCAGCGTTGTCGATACAATGTGAACTATGTTATATTTGTGTGGATGATGAGAGTGCCAACTAAGCCTGATTAAGATTAGCTTCGCGATTTGTTTGTGCATTATGATGACTCATCATCAACCGGTGGTGTCCATATTTCTGTCATTGATGATTTAGTTTGACAGTAAGAAAATGTAAAGAATATTGGAAGCAATATAGTAGCATGTTGTCCTGTTTTGTGTTTTATGTCTGTTGTATGAACCTTTGAAATTACTAAGATTTTGAATGAATAGGTTTACATGTACTTTTTGTAAGTTATGAAAATGCTGCTATTTGATAAGTAAACTATACAAAATATTTTAGTTGAAAAGATGTCTGGTCTGTTGATTAGAAACATGCTCTAAAAGGCTGGAGCATAAAACGAGGTGTATAGAATACTATACAGTATTGGTAAGATAGTAAAAGTAATAATAGACTCCATAGTACAACCTGTGCCAAACTAGACCTCCGCAGCTTCTGAAATTGTAGATGTGCGATCAAATGTTAGATATCAATAACTTGTTTAGAAGTGCTGATCAAGTGCCAATCAAACACTGTCTTTTAAGTTAAAAAAAGATAATCAAATACATTACTTAAGAAAACAAAGGACAAAGAACTTTTTGTGCATTGTTTTATCCCATAGGTACATAGAGTAAGAGTTAAAGATTGTGATTTTTATGGATCCATGTTGTTTTACACTCCATGCATCCCTTGTGTGTTTGTTTGACCTGTGGCTTAAGTACTGCTGTCTCACAAATGTCTCTATAGGCCAGCATGGACTAAGCATAACATGTTATAAGCATTCATAACATACCATTAACAATCAAAAATGTGTTTGTGGAGTTAGGTGTTATCTTTTTGCACGTCTTCTATTGCATGGTATCAAAGTAAATTATGGAGGAAAAAAAATTACAAAAATTTGCGAGGTGTCTCGCAACATTCAAAGACATAACGCTGCATGCAGTCAAATGTAAAGCACTTAAGTTTACTCGCCTCATGTTAAAAAAAAGTTGTTTTTTATGTTGTGAGTTGGGAGGGAGCTCATTATTGTCATGTTGGCCCGAAAAAAAAAAAAGACTC
>NTHP01000146.1:496091-518955 GCA_003416845.1 Oplegnathus fasciatus
ACACGCACACACACACACACACACACACACACACACACACATCTCAGATCCAATTCTCATCAGTCAAGTTCATCTCTCTACACATCGTCAGAGAAGATATTTTGATTTTTAGGTACAGTGAGGAGTATTAAAAATGTGAAACAAGCAAACGTGAAAATGTTATTCAGTGCATTGGCTCCTTGTGTTTTGCGTTTTTTTTTTTAGGATATCAGGCATGCATTTCTTTTACAAACAGGTTGAACCTCATATAACCTGTCCCATAATGTTTTTAGATTTTTTTATGTCACAGCTTGAAAGCCCAGATCTAATCTATGAATGTACCCATCTACTCTTTTTTTTTAAATTTCTGTCGAATGTTATCAGTCTTTAATGTAAATTCAGGGCAGGAATGTCAAATACATGTAGAGTTAATATCTATGTCAATAACAGATTTCAGCTATAGTCAGGTAGGCCTCACACGGCCATAGTCATGAACCAGATATGTTTTAACACAACTTCCGATTCGCTGTCAACATTATCTTGTTTGTTTGGTGTTGCATAAATGCACTTTACTGATCAGTGGGTCATATTGGGTGTGAAATTAAGCAAACCATGTTGGCTTTCAACAGTTTATTTTATTTTCTGCCATTCTTCCGCTGTTGCTCTGATGTTACTTTTATTTATTTGTTCCCTGATCCTGTTGGGTCTCATGAATGATGGAAAGGGCTGGAGTCTCAGACAAAATAGAAAAGTAGCACCTGTTTCCTCACTTGAAGGCTTCTCCTTCACATTCCCTTCAGCAGAGGTTTGTGTCAATCACTGAGTGCTTTGTTTTTAACTAACATGTGAAACCAGGAGGGATCTGTAGACATTTGTCCTTTTGCATCCCCTTTTGCTTTAAATTACAAATTCGAAAACAGCACTGGGCTGAAGGTACTGAGGGATGCGAGCTCAACGTCTGGCTCATATAACAGTCGGATCTGAGAGACATAATCGGCACCAGCAAAATGAAGATTGCCTCTGCCACCTCAACATGATAAAAATCACAGAGGAAACCTATTAGACTTTGAGTGGCCTAGTTACATGAATGATATTTCTCTCATTATTTTGTGTTACAAACCCCTGTCGTTGCATTTACAGCTTCACATCTGAATGCCAAACGAATTACAGTATCATTCCAAAAGTTGTTATGTTTGTTTTTATTTTCACTCCAAATGTATCCCGGACGTTCATCCGCCCCCACGGAGCCCTTTCACAAGAAGGCTAGGACTGGTTTTCAGTGCTACAAACTGGCTAAGGCTGCTTGCTCCTCTCTTAAAACCTCTTCTCCCTGAGTCTCACTCTCTCAGCCTACACAATATCACTATTTGTGTTTCATTACACTGAGCACCTGCTACTGTGTCCGCCCTTTAAACGGATTAAGGTATTTCTGAGCCCTTTCGTCTGAGAAAATACAGGATTCTTTGCCAACCAGACATGAGGCCATTCTTGTCTTTGACCCTCTGAACCTCCCATGAACTTAGTTGACCTTCTCCATCCCCAAGAACTCATGTATGTGTTGGATATTTTACACCACTTTTACTGTCAAACTCTGCAAGACTGTTCTTTTGTTTTCTGGTTATCTGGACAATTCTGCAGGGTTGAACGCTTGCTTAAGTGTAAACTGAAGAAAGCATGCCAGTACCTTGCAACCATTTTCACGTCATTGTAAATTTTCTTTCGGGGTTCGGTTTTTACTTCGTTTAACCTCTGTTCTTTCCATCTCAGAAAAAAATGGACTGACAGCATAAGATCAAATATTCCAACCTAAGAAAAGTGATGTTTCGTCGATTGGGTACATTTCTCTTTGATATTAATGACAACGGTTCTGTCTTTCGTTTGTGACGAGGAGAATCTGTTAAAGTCCACAGTGTTAACTACCTAAAGGGCTTTCTAGGACAGCATTTATATGTCTTTTAAAATGAAAAAGTCCTCTGAATATATTCAGAAATGAGAGGAAAATGTCTTCTTGTGCCATTTTAGAAAAAGTGCGAAAGCTTTTTATGGCAAATATTGTCAGCAAGAGTGCCAAATAATTCCATACTGAGCCAAAAGGCAGCCAGCCTACATAACTAAATGTTAGATCACTGGAATGGTTACGTCCCATTTCCACTCCCCTTGAAAAACATCACCCTAATTGTATGACGTTTGAGCTCATGTACCATTATTGTTATGCTGCCAGTCTGTTTTCTGCTTTTGTCAGAGAAACATCTCAGAAGCAGTATATTTTCTAAATGATACACTGTTGATAAAAAAGACAACAGCTACTATGGTGAGGGAATGAGAGGATTTTAAAAGTGTCATTGTTTTTATTATTAGTTTATTTGAACATTATTCATTAATAGATTTAACGGTAATGACTATTTAATGTAACTGTAGTACTGTGTTTGTAAAAGAAATTCAGTGAGTTGTGTTTTATGACTCGTGGACTACCAGTGAAGTCAGCATTTCAGTGTTAATAATTGAATTGTTTTTTAAAGATTATTTTTGCGACGGCAACAAAGAGTCATTATAAATGTTCATTTTAACATCACTTGTCTTCTGTTCCTTTTATTCTCCACCTTGTCCCTCTGCTCGGTCTCACTTGAGTGAAAGGTTGAGTGTTTATATAATTGCAACCAACACGCTCTATGAATAGATCGATTTCTGGAGTGCTGGATCTGAGCACATATTAAATGGGAACAATGGCTATGTTTACATGGACACAATGCTCATATAATGAGGAATCAGATTAAGGTGCAACAATTATGTGGTGAAAAGCAGCATAAATTTCACACCTGATTTACATGCATTTATTTGATAGCTGGGTTTGTTTACTGAGGGTAGCGTGTAGGATAATGATACTGCATTCACTACCTCATTATGTTGTTCAGCTTAAAAATTTGTTTTGTTGCTTCAGAGTGGCGGTGACTTTGGTCGGAGCCCATCTACAAACATGAACATTTTGTTTCATTCAGTTACGCATCCAAGGGATAGCTTCAGATGTTTGTCTTCTCTGTGATCACAACACAATAAACTGACAGACTATGGGATTTTACAGGCCAAGGCCAATCCACTATTTTTACACCTATATGCACAGCACACCCACACAGGTATTTTCATCATTATTAAATATTATTTATTCTGTCTAATTAAACGGGTGGAGCTGTGCTATGACTACCTGACAAAAATAGTTCAAAACAGACTGATAAAGATGAAGTTGTTCCGCCCTCAGGAGAGTGAAGGAGATACACACACCTACACATTGTGAGAAAAGGTCTAGTTGGGTAATGTACCATAAGTGGAAAAAAATGGTGTGTATATCATGGGAGGGCTGATATTAAGTTACTTAGAATTTAGCCAAAAGAGCGAAGAAACAAGACTACAGCCATGCTATGGCTCTGTGAGGCTGTAATATCAGCATGCTAACATGCTCATGTTTAGCAGGTTTAATGTTCAGTCTGTACCAAAGTGGTGGACCGACAGACTGTCCATAGAACCATGCTGCTAGCATGGCCAAAAATTATTGCAGAATTATTGTTCACTCCAACATTTTCCTCTTATGTGTCGGAGAATCCTCTGAGTGAACATTTAGACCATCACAGGACATTTAAAACTCTCCACCGAAGCCCTGCAGGGTGAAGTAAACCTCAGTGTTACAGGCTCCTTATGGCAGGATGACACACTACACTATTCAAAGCACAGCAACTCTGGGACTGATTAGACCTTTATTGTTTAATTAAGTTGAGTACATTTAATTGTTATTTAATTATTTGATCTGAGAATTCTCTGTAACTGTGGTCAGGGAGGAACCTCTGTTATGTCTGAGGTGGATAATATGACTGACTAACATCTAATGGTACAATATATCAAGCTATGCCATGCATAGCTGGGTTGTACAAAAATACCAATTTAATGTTAATGAGATGATCAGTGCATGCCGAGTTGAACCAGGTTGACGCTGGATTATTTGTGCCCAACCCAGTGAAAAGCACTCCTAAATCATATACTCTATTTTATATCATTGAATATAAACTCTATATGAGCTCTGAGCACAGTCCCAATCACTTCCACGCAGAACTACAGTCAAGTTAGTGGGTACAATTCAAAGTTCTGCAACATGTTAGACTGCCATGACTTTTATGTAATGACGTCCATGAGCCATCCAGCACACAGCCATTCCTCCTACACTGTTTGACCTTGTCCATTATCCAGCAAATACATCCCTAATCTTCTGAGCTCAGCTGCACAAGTGAGAAAGGTGACATCGCACACACACACATACAGGGCTGTAGCTGAACTGGGGTCATGCCACAGTATTTTTCCTGGGAATTTGTGTTGTTTTAGCAACCTGAGATGAAGTTTACATTCTACAATTGAAACATAATATATAAAGGTGGATTCTGTAAAGGTTGGTCCCAATATGTTTTAGAGTTAGTACATTTTCTCCACAAGAATATTATTCCTGGCAGTGTTGCAGAGTGAAGAAGGGTCTAAGAAGACAGCATTCAGACCATCAATCTCATTTTAGTATCCTTTATGCTAATTTGATTTAGATACCTTTGGAAAATCATTGAATTCCTTCCTGGATGCTTGTGGAATTCAGTGAAAGCGCCACAAGAGCAGATGGACTTGCCTCATGGAAAGCTTGCATGTAGTTTGCATAACAATTATCAGAATGACTAACTAACTTGCAAATATGGCCTGACAATTAGGCATATAGCTGCATGAGTAAGTGATTGGAAATAGTAACCACCCTGAGGTCACTGGTATTTGGGGAATTACATGTTGCCAATTTGAATATGAACTCCTCTCTCTAATCCCTCACAGTTTATCCCTCCTAATGCCATGCCATTACAGAAATATTTGGAATGCTTAAAATATCTGTTATGTAGTTTACTATGAAGAACAACAGCATTTTCAGTCTTAATGATCTTATTTTAACCTTATCATCCAGTGTCTGCATTAACCATACTGTCCAATCTGCTTTTTGTTAAGTGCTTTAGACCAAAAGCACCTTCCTACAAAATAAAGGCAAGAAACATTGTACACTGTTCAGCGACGGAATGAAATCCTAATTCAAAATTTTCTGCACATCTCAACCCATCCGATGTCTCATTTCTACCTTGAATTGAGGTGTAAACCCCTGCAGCAGTATACATTTAAGGCACATTTGATTCCTGCTGTGAGAGAAGGTAGCAATGGGCTTGAATGATAAAATTGCGTTGTCAAGGTAACAGGTTGTTCTGAAGACTGCAAATATGTCGTATTGGGGATGCTCCTATACAATATTTCAATCAGCAGCCTCTGTAGCACTGAACTACGCAAGCCCTGCATTTCACTCCCTCAAAGTCAAGCAGGTAACTGCAGATGTAATATGGTTTGCATTCATAATTTAGAGATATTTAATAGCCAGTCTATCTTCATCAATGTTATTGAAATTATTCACTGCAAATCTCATTTGCAAAACCAGATCATAGCTGTCGGAAACCTTGAGGTGGCACAGTGATTTCTTTCAAATGATGAATGAGGAAAAAGGTGGAGACTGCTAGAGAATGGAGATACACTGAGGCACCCTTTAACATGGCTCCTGATGTAACCATGGATACCTCTATTTCATGGATGGAGTAATTTTAGCTGGAGTGGGATCTGAAGGATAGATATCACTGTTTCTGCACTGCACATCATATATTATCACATCTTAAATATCACTCCAGATATTGAAACACATGCATTCAAACAGTCTCACAGTTAATGTCACATTTTTATTAAGCAGTTTATGACATGTGATGGTAATAAGCATAAGGTACATGTCAGTGATGCAATGGCTGAATTTATATATAATTTAGTAACCTAGTAAACAGCAGTTGTGAAAATCAAGCCAATAGTTTGGCAGATTATTATATGCCAAGCAGTGCTGTCATAACTGTAACTTTCCTGAGAAACGCTTACAGGTTCTTTATGATTCGTGAGGTTTTGAGGGGCAGAAACTAGGGAGATGTTTTGAAATTGAATGCACATGTTGCGGTTGTATTTATGATTCTGTCTGTGGTGAAAGTGGAGGGCAGTAGAACTGAGGCTTATCAGTTAGGGAGAGAGCAGGCGAGGTGTCTGCACTGTCAAGGCAACCATGATAGTGCTGGCCACAAGGGATTAAGAGGAGATGTAGCTATGATAAAAACAGAGGGACACTGGATGAACTCAGCCACTCTCTTGAAGTCAGGAAACAAGAGACTGGATCGTCAAAGTGTCAGAGAGTCGCAACACCTGCCTGGATAAATACACGTTTTTTCATGACTTTATGGAAAAGCAGTGAAAACACAGTGATGAATGGTGCCTGGATACTTCTTTTAGCAATGTTAACAGGGAGAGATTTCCAGAGGATTCGGATTGTTGGTAGTCAGTTAATCACGTTAGGCAGTCGCTGAGTGGTGTGTGTGGAGGATCCTCTTGTGAACTGAATTGTGAAAAAATTATAGTAATCCATCAGGAACCTTGTTGTGCTTAAAATGGCAATTTTGGATGCCAATCTCCATATCACTATGTCAAAAAAAAAAAAAATACAGTTCACATCAGCCATGGCTACATTCAGCTAATTGTAGACAGATCAGCATTTATGTAAATGACTTATACTGAGAGTATTTGCATGCTGAAAGCAGAATATACAGTAGTCTTTTTGCTATAACTCAGCTCTGTCAAATGCTCTCTCACTCCACCTGCTGGTTTTACTCAGCACTTACATGCACACACACATACACACACAGTCATATTAAAATCTGCATGTCCAAAGACCGTCAACGGCCATTTGTGAATGTGTGTGCCACTTTGGAGGCAGCATCGTGAAGAAACCTTCAGCTGTTAAACCTGTGTTCAATCCCATGTTGTGCCAATTAGACCTGAGGGGGTTGCTGTTCTGTGGTGGACCTCCCTGGCCTGTGTAGAGCTGTGGCAGAAAAGGCAGTTGATTGAAGACAAAGTCTGATCTTTGTGCCATATTCAAATTATTCATATTCAACCCTTTTCATGTCAGTTGGCCAGGAATTTCAGTCAAATGTTCTGTAAAGCTGAAAAACAGAATACAGCTTGATGGGGTTGGTTTCTGATATCTGCACACAAACTGATCAGCTACACACTGATTTATCTTCCTGGAGAGTGAAACTCAGCTGAATGAATAAACTGCAGGATTTTTTTTGTCATTCTTGTGCTTTATTAGTAGGTAGACAGTAGAGAGATAACAGAAAATGATGGGACAGAGAGATGGGGAATGTCTTCAGACAGACTCAAACCAGGAACTTTGTGGTTCATGGTCAGCACCTTAAACCCCATGTGCACCTGAATGGATCAAATGTAACATTTGATGGTTGTATCTGAGGCTATTTCAGGCTCTTCTCTATCTGCAGGAACAAACGCAGTTTTCCTTGATATTATTCTACATAGTCCTGATCACAGAACAAAAAAAAGTTGGCAGTTTGGCACAATCCATTACAAATATGGGGTAATCACTGTTTATATGATCCAATTATCAGAGAATAGGATTTTGTCAAAATAAATGAAAACACAATTTTCTCTCCGTTCTCATTAAGCTGTGTTTAATTATTCAATGTGGTGTGCTATCATTTTTAAACATGCCCCAAGTCCATTGGCAAATCTTCAGAGGGATTGTTAGGGCTTTTTAACAGCGCTCCAGTTCCTCTATGAAATTGTTTAACTGCCATAAAAATATTCCTCTCCAAAGAAATCTTTCATTTATAGATATAGCAAAGTAAAAACTGTGAGTGATTTATGGCAGGGAAAGCATCCTGCTGATGCTCCAGTGGGGCCTGAACTGTCATTGCAATGCTGTGGTTCTCAAACTAGGGTCCAAGGACCAACCTGGGCTAATGAAGGAGCTCCATGGGGGTCTCCAGCTAAATGAAGATGAGTGTCATTTTCCTACTGTAGCATTCAATGGTTAACGGAGTGAGAAAATGACTGACCTTCCTGATCAGAGGACTCACTCTCGGTTAGAAAGCTGCAGCAGAGACAGACTGGATTGTTCTGTGAGAGAACTCAGTGGGATACAGCATATAGGTCTATGCACAGAAAACATATGATGTCATTCACAATCACTATAATGCTAAAATATGAACTTAATTTGTGATATTAGTTTGTTGATCATTTCTGTTTTATTAATATTTATAACTATGTTTATTTTAAGCTTGATCTTATCTTACAACCAATTAATTTGTTCACTGTAGCCAATCAACTGTGTGCCCAAACTATCAGACAACTGTTACCATAGCATAAAACAACTGCTTTGCTAAATGTTGTTCATATACTGCATCCTGTTTAGGATCTGCTCACACAAGGTTACAGCTTGTTGGCTTACAGCTTCTGCAAACAGACTAAAAACATAAACACTTATGTGTAAGCTTCAATATTTGTTTTCTGTATGAAAAATACTAACGTAGGCTATAGACAGCAGCAGAGTCAGCAACAATCAGATGACAGAACAAAGACCAGTGTTAAGTGAAGAAACTGAAGCTATGTTTTTGGTTTTGTTTTGTGTCTTAAATATTGGTAGAATTCAGTTGGTTCCCTTAACACATTTTACTTTGACACAGTTAGTAATAATCATCCTGTGTGTGGTGATTATCACTACAGAAGAGACTAAACTGTGTGTTTTGGATAGAAAAAACATTTGTTCCCCTTTATGTGTCATACGAGGTCCTCAAAATACATTTATATATGCAACTGGGTGGAAGTCAAAGTTGGAATTAACCTGCAGAGGTGGAACTGTTTAAAACAGATATAATCATAATTTTTATAGTGTTTTGTAGGCCTACAAATCCTCTATTAGTCTTCTGTGTCAAAAACCTGTTTAGGAACTGTATCCTCAAGGGAAAAGGGCAAAAAACTCAAAGCATTTTCACTGGAAGACATATTTGTATAAAGAAACAGACAGTTAAATAACAGAATCGTAAAATACAATTGTAGCCTATATCTAAACAATATTGGTACATTATTATTATTATTGGTAAATTCCATAAATTAGCCTCCCCTGTTCACCTACACACCAGATGGTGGCAGGAACCTGCTCACTGCGTTATCACACCGCGCAAAAATAAATAAATAAATAGAAAATGAAAAGAAGACAGGACACATACAACAAACAAGAAACAACTATGAAGAGAAAAGTGGTCTATCCGGGAATGTTGTCATGTTGAGGCCAGTCGTAGACGTAGATCTCTGCACTGCACATGAAATGTCGGCTACTAATTAATCCCAACATTTGATGCGATATGCTGAATGACAAATAACGCTTAGATTTTCAACAATAACAAAACGTATAAATGCACAATTTAAACAATTTACGTACACAATCTAACCTGAGTGACATATCTAGCGCTGCACCATACGTTTCACGTTATCACACTGCGCATGTCCGAAACAAACATATGCACATGATTGACATTTATGATTTCAAGGCACTTCTTAAATCGCTGTCAGCTCAACCAGACACCAGGCAGTAAAACAGAAGAACTGAAGTGTATCGCATCATATCGAACCAACAGCTCTCTTTGCTGAAACCCGAAGCAAAGACGGAAACAACAGTCAGACCTCCTCTCGTATCCCTCGTCCTCTCTGCAGCGTCAGTTGGGGCGTGTTGACGGACCCTCCTACCAGCTGCGGTTAGTGGAACTCACGGACTCATCCAAATATCCTGCCGTCAACTTTACGAAGTGCTGTTGCCTCACGGTAAATATAAACGTCGAGGTTTAGATGAGCAAAGTATCGTTTACCGTAAAAAACAGAGTGGGATTATATAGCTGTTAGTCACGGTAACTCTCTGAGTTTAGCTCAATTTGACAGACAGCGTACCTACCCCCTGTAAGTTAGCTGAATGTTAGCTTAGCTAATGCTAAAGTTAGTTAACTAAGCTAGCTGCTTTACATGACAGTTATGTTGTAGCTTGCACTGGTAAGCACTGGTAAGTTAAGAGGTTTCACTGTTTAGACAATGTTTTAATAGTATCAGACAGCCGCAATAGATCAATAGGTCAATAACATAAGATAACCTGACATAATGCTAATCTTCCAGCGTAATGTTAGTATACTGTATCTTGTGTGGGGTTAGAGTACTTTAAAAAGCTCACCTTTTACTCACTAGTGGGCTTTTTATAGTTCAAAGATGTCATTATAAACGTCTGATGCACTAAGATGACCTTTATAACCTGGTCTATTTTTCGCAGTCTGGGTGCGGCATTGCATTGCATTTTTTCCATAACAGGAAACATTGTAAGAGGGGCTAGTGGGAGTGCCGCTAATTAGACTGTAACGTTAATCGAAGAAAATCCAGGACATGCCATTGCTTGACAACAAGCTCAGCCAGTGCTGCTGTAGGTAGCTGCACTGAAACACTACACCGGTTAACATAGCATAAACACGACAGGACCGAGTGGTGACCGACGTTAAAACCAGCACGATTGTAATGGTTGACATTCACATTGCATTGTCTGTGTATGTTATGTGTGATTTTTGTATGTTTTCTACTCCTGCTTTCTGATTCTTCTTGTTAATTGTTCCATTATTATATTTTCACTAGAAACATAATTCTGGTTTTGTTTGGGATTTAAGATCAGATGAAATAAGATAATCCTTTATTGATCCTTTATTTAGGTAGTCAGTTTTGTGACTTAAATGATTTTCTACTTGCATTGCTCTAGACACAAGTGACCGCTGCTGCCATCATTTCAAATGATTTTATTCCACTTACTCCATCGATGCACGCCATGATCCCATAATGCTGAAGGCTTTAGTCAAGGAGAATGTGGACTCAGGTGGTGTTTGTGCTGTTAGTCCTTCACCTAATTTATGTTGCATTTTGCATTCACAGTTGACAGAAGATGTTTTTAGCCAAAAAACTGATTGGTGGCCTCATTGACCATGTTGTCAGGTGAGAATCTGCACAAAGTACCTGTCTAAGCCATAAAAGGCGATTTGTGGCTTAACTTCTCTCTTCATTTTTAATCCTTTCTTGTAGCAACATCGACCCAGCCCAGTTTGTGCCTTCTGACCCTGTGAGTGACAGTCATTACATCAGCAGCTCTATCTGACCATCACTGTTCTGCGAACTCTGGATGTGAATGTTTGCTGTAACTCTGTCCTGCAGGTTCCACCACGCAGGCCGGCTGTATATGCAGAGCAGCATGAGAGCGACGAGGAGAAACAGTTCCGCAGAGTCTTCCAGCAACTCGCAGGAGATGTGGGTGCTATGTCTACCTGTACTTCTCTTTGAATTTATATATATTGATGGAGATGATGTTTTAACTGTTCAAAAAATGTTTCTCCAACATCCATTTTGTTTCACCATACAGTTGGGTGTCTGTACAGGTTTCTGCTGGCTTTGTGATGTTTACACTGTCGAATATTTGTCACATAGGACATGGAGGTGAGCCCAACTGAGCTGATGAACATCCTAAACAGAATCATTTCAAAACGTAAGACCATGTTTGTGTGTATCATATTTAGAATGTATCTTTTACACATCACTGTGTATTTCTTATAGTTCTTTGTGGCCTACCTTACTCTGTTGTGATTCAGTCCTTTACAAAATGTACACATTTTATGTGTCTTTAAATGAGCTGTACAACATGGTGAGTGACTCTTTTTCTTGTATTTCAGGTGATGACCTGAAGACAGATGGTTTCAGCATTGAGTCTTGCAGGAGCATGGTGGCAGTCATGGATGTATCCTTTCTGTCATTAGTAGGCTTTATGTGTTGTGTAATTCAGATGACAGTGGCAGCACAGTAAAAGTACACAGAGCAGAACAAATACATCAACAGCTGGCTGTAAAAAGGGATGTGTTGGCTGCAGACATACATTGAAACACTGAGGCTAATTACTGCCTTGATTCAAAAACAGAAAACAGATTTTCCCAACTGGGCCGAGCCTGCACTACTTATTTAACTGGAAAACAGTGTAAAGGTAGCTAAATGTGAGTAACGTGATCACTGTCACTTAAACCCCAACTGCAATGTTGTGAACAAGTCAGACAAAAAGTTGATATTCACTCCCTGCTGTGAATTCTACACCACCTGAACGAGGAAGGCACGTAAAAATACGCCTTGGGCAAATACAGCTTGCCCACAAGTAGTGGAACTATTTGTCTAAGCTGGAGCTAAAGAAGAAGACTTGATGTCTGTTGTCCTTAATGCTGTTTCAGAGTGACAGCACTGGAAAACTCGGCTTTCATGAATTCAAACACCTCTGGAACAACATAAAGAAATGGCAGGCAAGTACAGCAGGCCCATTTCATTTGTCCTACACATCTGTTTCTGTGCTGCATAGTTACATTCTTGTGGCCAGTGTTAATCATCTCCAGTAACAGTGAACACAGAAGAAACGGTTGCTTACAGTATCTACTGGACCAGCTGTTTAATAATGTTACGAAGGACTTTGATTTGAATGTACAGTGTGCACATTAACTGCCGTGTTTTACATAGACATCAATCTGTTTACTGTACACATTATTGAATTGGCTGCATGTTGAACAGATCATTTAATTTCCTGTCAAATGAATCTTATTAACAACACACTCTGTCAGTAATGTGACACGTGCATTTGGTTCTTGTTAAATTAAGCCTACCAGTACAAGAAAAACACTCATTCCTTTATTATTTTCAATTGAGAAATTAAAATAAAATACATTATAATTGTATTAAGTTTCTCATATAGTTGTTACAGCTGTAGGTTGTTAGACAGAAAAGTTTTTTTTCTCCTTTTTGCTCTTTCTAGGTTGTGAATTAGCTTACCAGGAAACTTTCAGATGACATAAATGCTTTAAATATGTTTATTGTTATTGTTCAGGGAGTGTACAAATCCTACGACGCCGATGGCTCCGGTGTCATTGGTGCAGATGAGTTGCCCAACGCTTTCAGAGCTGCTGGTGAGGTTTTTTTTTTTTTTAACTTTCCCCTGTTGCTTTTTAAATGTTTGCACAGCCACTGAAAAGATGCAGACAAAACAACTGTATGAATACGAGCAGTAACAGCCACAGGTGAAGCAATGGTCATAGATGCAGTAAAAACTGGGTTTTTGATGAACCGTCAACAGTCATGTGGCTGTGCATAAACAGAGAAAATATTAGATTTGGATAGCTGTTTCATAAGGCAGAAGCCTGCATGTAAATATGATGATTTAGCATTATTATTCTATCAAATGTGGAATTTGAAAAGTTAGGTTTGTCTTTGCTCCTGCTGGCACAATTTTATGATCTCATCATGGCCAGTGAACACTATTTAAATAGATAAACTGCTCCATCAGTATTCCAACACCTTGATAGATATGGGCAGCCAGTCAAATATAAGTCAAATGTTTCTGAACTCCTCTTTGCTGTGCAAAGGGTTAATGATTTGAATATCATACCAGTTTTTTGTATATATTTGAGTTCAGCAGTGCAGCCTTAAGCCTATGCATGTGTAGCCTTGTGTAAATGCTGTTTAATAGTAATATACAGTGGTTTCATCTGTTAATCTGTTCCCCAGGCTTCCCCCTCAGTGACCAGCTGTTCGACATGATAATTCGCAGATACAGTGATGAAAATGGGAACATGGATTTTGACAACTACATTGGCTGCCTTGTGAGGCTGGATGCCATGTGCCGTAAGTTTGAAAGACCAGTCCTAAAATAAATTGATATGTTTATTGGTTTAGCAGCTTTATCTGTGTGATAAGAATGATTGACTCATAAACTGAAGGTGTTGTAGGCTTAATATCTGTTCTGATACAGGTGCCTTCAAAACCCTGGATAAGGACAACAATGGGACTATCAAAGTCAATGTTCAGGAGGTAAAGTGATCTCACTTATTTTGAATATCAGTGGGGTTTAACTGGAATTCAGATTTTTAAAAGCATTTGATTCAATTGACAGGACGAGTTTACTGTTTACATAAAGTCACCCTCTCTGCTCTTGTGTCTTTTCAGTGGCTTCAGTTGACCATGTACTCCTGAGTCCGGACGATGTATCTCCTGCTTGTTATACGGAACCACTTTGTTTTTTTCTTTTGTTTTCTTTTTGTTTTGTCCTTCTCAACCATCCCTACAACTTCCTTTTATTCAGCAAATCCCTTATGTGTGCAGGTTTATTTTGAATGTTAATGCAATGCAAGTGTTGTGGGATTGTTCAGTTTCATGATACTCGCAGGACAGAATTGATACTGTATTACCAACCCAGACGATAGTGTGTTGAAGTGGTGTCAGTTGGTCCGCTTGTTTGGCATTTGCTTTTGATCTGCCTCATGCCCTCAAGTCAAAATGAGAAGAGACAGGCCAACATCAAGATGCTTTACACAGTGAAATTTGTGAATAACCTAATATGAAAGCATGAAGCTCCAAAATTCTATGGGGCGAGTGCAGGTTTCACAAAGATAGTATGTCGTGGTCTGTGGAGATGTTAACCAAGCCTTAGTTTTGCTGTTTGACTGTGTTAATGCTAAAATGCTGACGTTGGACAGATTAACAAAAATAAAGAGTGACAATTTTTTTGCCACCTTAATCCCAGGCTTACTTAGGAACATTCATACCTTCTGACAGCTCTGTCACCTGCTGACAAAAACAGGAAAGCCTACTTCACTCGTCACCTTAAAAAAAATCTTCCATGTGTCACAAGTTTTCTGTTGGAGTGAACAGAGGTCACATGTGTGAAGCTGTAGCTTGGCTGGTCATGGTTTTTGGTTTGAATGTCCACCCACACAGTTGTTTCCACCTGTTTTGCTTAATTCCTCTAAAACCGCGTGGGCGTGTATAGCCTGCTTGATTGACCTCTCCGTCTCCCAGCTGTTATCATGTTACACCTTTTGGGACGGGACAGCGTACACCTTTAGCATTCGTATTTGTACATGGCATTCAGTGACCTCGTAAATTGTCAGAAAAACTCCGCCCAACTTTAACGTGAGTAGAGGACTAACCAGCTTTCACACCTATGGGGTCAAGAATCAAGTGTGTAAGTTGTCCCACCCGAACAGGTGGAACCAAACTAACAGGAGTGTTGGGAAACGGCTGTCAGTCATACTGTACATGTCTGTGCAGCCCTGAGAAGAGGTTTAATTTGGGTAAAATAGGTAAACATGTGGGTGGACCATGTCTTTGCAGAGACTTTCAGACACATTTGTAAAGTTATACATATATATATAGACCCAGTCATACTCAGTGTCTTTGTGAAACCAGCCCCAAGCCCACTAACTGGAGATTCTTGTTCACGAAAACAGCATTGAGAGACATGTCACCATTTTGGTTTCAGCCTAAAGAAAAGTACGGCATTTGTTTGAATTATGGTACACATGCACCACAGCCTGTTGCAAGCAGACCATGGTTTAATGATTTGTACACTCCATTGTTTTGCATCAGAGTCACACTGTTACTGTATAGGCATAGCGGTCAGGAATCCCAGTGCTTTCTACAGCCACTAGAAGGTCTAAACAGTGAATAAATATCTAAAATACCACACATTCTTTTAAGTGAACTAATACTAATGGCAGTTTGTTAATGTATTATATATTCAGTATACAGACAATGTTTTGTTTGGGAAGGCTAATATTTTGCCATTTAACGTTTAATGCTGGTAATGCAACTTGGCCATAGCATTCTCTATGTCTCAGCTTACTGATCACTTTACTTATCACTGTGTACTTATTCAAAATGCCTGCACCGGCTAATGCCAGCACAATGTGTAAATTATATATACCTATGTAACACGTGTGTATGCCACTAATGTATGCAGCCAATAGTAAAGATGCCATTGTTAGAGGTTTTTAACCATGTAGTTATAGCCACAGTCATTAAATTGTTACTGAAAATGCTTGGTAAAATAAATAACCTGTGCCATATTTGGAATAAAAAGGGTATGTTAAATATGTCATCCTTATTTTTGGTGTACTGCTTACAGTTGTCGCTGGCTACTTTTAGTCATCAGTCAGTGAGTAATGGATTCTCACCTACGCTGAACTGGGATCTGCTTCTGGACCATTCAGATTGGTAAAAAAAATGTATTTGAAATGGAACAATAGCTATTTTTAACTTAAAATAGGAGCCAGCTAATAAATGTTTATGAAGTGGGGAGTTACAGCCAATATTTTGCAATTGAATGCAGCTCCAAGTGTTTAAAAGGTGGTTATGATGCTTCAAAGCTACTAAATCACAACCTCTTTAAAGGATGACAGGAAAGACATCCCCTGGGACTCTCTACACACATTTCCTCCGCGCGCGTGTGTGTGTGTGTTGTTGAATCAAGTCAGCCTGCCATACCAGAAAAAAGGCATGCTCCTTCAAAATAAAAGCACATTGTTTCAACGGGAGTCGTACAAGAAATGAAACGAAGCAACGTCATTAGCGAAGTCACCAGATTAATCGTAGTTATTGTTATAAATGACATGTGAAAGCAATAGTTAAAGGTCATGTACTGCTGTCATGCGAACAGGATTATGTTTGTCGATAATTATTTGGCCAGCTGCTTTAGTTGGCTAGCTAACTAACGTTAACCGGACATCTTTTGTGTAGCGTTAGCTTCGTACTGGCTAGCTTGACAATTGCTATCTTGTCGATAAGGAAGTTTATCATTACGTTTCTGGACCAAATCCCAACTTCTTTGACTTGGGGGTATGTTCACCATCTCATTAGCTATTTGTGCCATTAAGGTGTAGCTCATGAAGTGAAGTTACGTGAACTAAGTGCTTCAGTAGCCATTTCTGACTCTAACGTAGCATTAGCTAACGTTGTCTTGCAGCAAGGGGAGCTAACCTAGTGTGTGCTGTTGTGTAACATTAGACTCAAGCTGGCTAACTAAGTGAATGTTGCACTGCATAAGGAAAATGAAATAGCTGGCACTCTTCAAAAACAATCAGGGTAATGTGGGTAAAGGTATCGTTTGATTGTAACTTCGAGTGGGCTCTAGATACAGCTAGCTAGCTAACCAGGCTGTCGCGTGTGTAAAGCTACTGTTACAGCATCGTCCATTGTTCATTCACTCTTTGCACTGACATTGTTATCATCACGCTAAACCTGCTCCATTTCCTTGCTTAACAGCCTGAGTTAGACCTATGCATGTAGCTACGTTACAATTAAAGTGATGATAATAACCAGTCATTAGCTGTTTAGCACACACGGTCATTGCTCAGCTGTTGAGCCTGAACGAGTGTAACGTTATCACTGCATTAACACTACTCACCTTAGCTGTGATCAAGTCAACTTTTTGTGTGTAGCCCTTAATATCAGTCTCGAATATCAATTGCAAAGTATA
Source organism: Oplegnathus fasciatus (assembly GCA_003416845.1). Classification (NCBI taxonomy): domain Eukaryota; kingdom Metazoa; phylum Chordata; class Actinopteri; order Centrarchiformes; family Oplegnathidae; genus Oplegnathus; species Oplegnathus fasciatus. The sequence goes on from NTHP01000146.1 coordinate 513,364, forward strand.
GTTTATGGAACAACACATTAGTGACACATGAGCAGATGCACCATTAACACTCGTGTGCTCTTTTAACTTTGTTGTTATCACAACACCCCCCTGACAGAAGTTGAAGAGACACAGCAGAGACTACAAAGCAGCTGGATACCCATTGACAGTGTGTGTGGAGGATGTCTTCACCAATATACTACAACCAAGACAGTGTTACTCGCTTCAAGAAAAGAAAAGCTCGCTTCTCTTTCAGTGAAGTCCACATACTGTTGGATGAAGTGAGGAAGCATCGTATGGTTGTTGTGGGTATGTGTCCTCAAGTGCTTATCCCCATCAGAATGGTTTCATTGACCTTCTAGCTAATTGAAGGCATTGCTTTTGATCTGGTTATGTGTCTGGGTTCCTGGGAAGTGAAGGAGTGATTGCACAGTTGCTGGTTAATGAAAAACATCAAATGATCAAAGCTAAGCAGAGGAGACAAAGTGATTTGGGCATACAAGGGTATACTAGAAAATTGTAGTAAATCTGTGAATAATAAAATGTTGAATGTGGCCAGATGATTGACACAATGATATTTGAAGGCAAATTATATATTATATATATATTTTCCCCCTGAAGGCAAATTCAATCGCGGTGTGCCAACAGACATGAAGAAGCGCACATGGGCAGAGATTACTGCACGTGTCAATGAGATCGGGGAGTGCCAACGAGAGGTCATCGAGGTCATCAAGAAATGGTCCGATCTGAAGTGTGACACCAAGCGGAAAGTGGCTGCTATGCGGTCAGGGACGGTGCCCAACAGGGGCCTCAACTCACGTCTTTCCCGAGACCTTAATCAGACAGAGAAAATAGTGCTCCAGATTCTGGAGATGGATGAGGAAGACCAGAGCACGGGTGACTTTGGCCCGCTGGGAGACGACGACGATGTGCCAGAGGAGGAAGAAGAAATGGAGGAGGAGGATATGATTGGAATGCAGAGTTCTCCCAACGGCGGGTTGGACATGGCGTCCATGCCCCCACCAACCTCCTACACCTTGAGTGAGTGCTTCAAGTAATAGTTCACCCAAAAATGAAAAATTTGTCAGTACTTTACTCACCTTCATTTCACTCTGAACATGAGTAAACTTTATATGTCTACATAACACACAACAAGTCATGTTGAACAAATCCTTGTCACCTTCCTCTCAAAGTGTTGTGTGCAACTACTGTGCTCACATTTTGCTCACAAACTATAAATGTATGACACATGGGTGACACATTTTTTGAGCTTTAAATGAACTATTTGATTTAATAGCTTAGTTAAGAAGTTCTTGGGGATAAATGCATACAAGCTGTTTTATTTAAATGCTTTGAATGTGGCAGGGGACTCATCACAACCTGCCTTTGATGTGCAGTATGAAGTTCCTGCAACAGAAGGTGCGTTGTCAAGATTTGGGTACAAATTACAAAAGACCTTGGATTTGTTTTTGTTTTAGTAATAAGAAAACACTGATGAGCTTTTTTCTTTGACTCAAGATGCTGAAGCTGCATATGGAGACTCAGACGATGACCAAAGGGATGACGTGCTTCCTTCCACTCAGGCAGCAAAACCAACAGAGGATCACCAAGGAAACAACGGCATCCAGAAACAAGGACAACCTCAGACGTCCTCCGGACCTTCAACGTCAGCAGCCACACTTCCAGTGCCAGGTCAACCCTCACAGAACATGAGGGACAGCATGCTACACAATGCATCGCTGAGCCTTCAAGAACAGCACGCCACCAACATCCTGCTGGAGACGGTTTCACGCTCCCTGGAGCTTCTCTCTGAGTCGGTGCAGCAGCTGGCAGAGACTCAGCAGGAGTTTGTGCGCGAGTCGCTGCAGCTCCAGCGGGAGACGGTGCAGGTTCTCAGAGACTTCACAGGTGGAGCCATTGCGCTCATGCATGACAAACTGAATGGACGGCCAGCGTTATAGCAACAAAGTGTCAGACAGAGATGTTGTTAAGTTGTATCACTGACTACATACATGGCCTTCAGGTGCAGGAACCTTTGCGTTCCCTTGGACTCCACCGCTGGTTACTGTACTTTTTGATAGTACTCAACAGATTTTCTGTGGTTATATTTTAAAACTGTATTCGTAGAAACATTGTATTGATGGAATTGCTGTCTGTGAGGTTACATGAAAATGGTTTGAGAAAATAACCAATTTTAGCGATAAGGAAAGAACATGTGGAGGGTTTTTTTTTTGTTTTTTTGCTACTGAAGTGAGATCCTACCATTTTTTATTAAGCATACACCACATTTAAAGCCTTTACATTCTTTTAATGTTGACATGCAAAGAATGAGTCTTTTAATTTTGAAACGTCAGTCATCCATTTGTGTGTCCTTGTATAATTTGTAGTTGCATCAGTGTCTGGAGATTATCACATGTACTGTAATGGTGAGTGGATTTCCGCACCTGACCATTATATGGTCTATATGTCTGAAAGCTAAACAAGGTGTGTTAGATACTTTGGAAAATACCTGTAACTGAATAATTTGTGATTGTCTGATTTTGTTTTTTTACACTGCAAACATGAACACTTGAATATGAAAGTTTCAGTAATTTCTTTTAAATATGGAATAAACCCCTCATGTATTGAAACAGAACAGAAGTCATTTCCTAGCTGTGAGCCTGCAAAGTGCTCTAGTGGACACTCAGAAATCCAGTGATCAGAATGTGTAAATCCATCTGGATTCAGGGGCTGCACTTTTCCATCTGGTGCTTTTATTAGATTAAAGCCTCTATCTTGACCTATTGCTGATAAAATGATTGACTTCACTGAAGATAGTACATTTCAAATCATCTTAAATTTGAAAGTATGAACTGCTTTATAGTCTGATTGTCCAATAGACCTTAAAAGAGCTGTAATGGTTAAAAGTGGGAGGTTTGTGCTCGGATTTGACTTTAAGACAAAATGATAAATGAGGCTTCAGCTGTTTTGCATTGTATATCCTGAGCTTTCTGATGTAGAGTGGTTTACATCTAACAGAAAATAATAAAAGTTACACATAGACCTTAAAGGATAACGCTGGAGATATTCAATATGTTTTGTCATTGTCAGCAAATACCATGAAAAGACCAAAACCAACAATGAATCGATCCTAACAAGTATTCTATCTGTATCTGTGTATCCAAACCCTGATATATCTTCTCCCTCTGTGCCATAGAGCTCCATTACTGTTCAAAATCTATTAAAAATACATCAATGAGCCACACTCGATGACATGTTCCTTCATAACGATGAACATGGGCATTGTAGTTTAGTTTGAATTGATCTCCCGTACCAGGTCCTGCTGAGTGCTACCAACAAGATAAGGAAGTCAGAAAACATTAAGAGATAAATGAACACTTTGTTGGTTTTGGTCTTTTTATGGGATGTATTGACAGTATGATAACGGATAATCGCAACAACAACATTTATCCTTTAAGTATAGTCCATTATGAAGTGAGAACATGCAATATTGCAGCATCTTTGATCATCCTTCACTGAAACACGTCTGGACGCTGTTGTCAGAAGGAGAAAAAGGTCCAACAGGCATACTGTACATGTCCAGCCAGTTTTGCAGCTTCATAGAAATGGCAGTAGGGGGCTCTGCTGCACAGTCTGTCTTGAGAGGCCAGACTGCTGATGGGGAGCTGGTACATAAGATGAAACCATGTCCAGACCGCTCTCTTCTCTACAACGTATTATGCAGCAATACTATATACAATCAAAATCGTTTTTTAAGAGTGGCATGATAACACATTTTGAATATCCCTGGCTTGTAGCACATTTTATAATGTCACTTTGTCAAACAGGCATCCTTTCAGTTTTCCTGTAAATCAGTTGGATCAGGAAAGACACTTCAGTCTACAGTATAAGTGGCATGAATCATGCATTCATCATGCTTGAACTTGTGCTAAGAGCTTAATTTGCCAACACACCTTTAGCAGACATATTACACGACCAAACAGGACTGATAATAGAGCCAACCCTGTAAAGTGCAAAGACAGTCAGTGGCACTTCTTAAAATGACCTGACACTAATAATGAAACTAAAGAGATATTTGAAGACGCATTTAATAAAGCAGAAGACAAAAATATAAAAATCTGAGCCGACCTTAGGAAAGTTAGAGACCACTATATCACCATATACTGTATGTTCAAACTATTCATTTGTAGTAATTTGACACAATAGATGGTTGGCTCTTTATTTACAAAAACAAGTTAGTTCAAAATCGTTGAGTCTGCTTGTTGGCATACTAATGAAGATACTGACATGCCGCCGGCTGCCACACCAGTGAAAATCAGTTGTATTGTGACTGTGCTACACTGCATTTTGCTCCACAAACTGCTGATGAGAATGAGAAGGACATTGGGTGCATTTTAAAGGAGAGTTTGCAACAATGTGCATTCAGCACCAAGTTGCAGCTAATAGTGATGTCTAGTTCTATTGTTTGGACCATTATTTTGTTTGGGTTCATCGCACTCTCCGTTCTTCAGCATACTGATTGGATTGGCCAGAACAACTTTCAAGCCATAGTTTTAACTTCACAGGGACAATGTATGAAATTATATTTTAGTCCAGATAGAAGTGCTTAATTCATATAGTGGCATTGCTTTAGACCCCGGAGAGTCAGAACCAGAACCACTATTCCTCTCACAGATAGGAAGTTTCTCTCTAGTTCAGTCCCATCTTTCTTTTCATATTTCCTTGGACACTTGGGTAAGGTCATCTCTTCAGCATCATAACTAGACTCACTTATGCAGGTCTATACATCAGTATTTAATTAAGGTAGAATGATACTGTCAAATTCAAATCTGTTAAATGCATTTTAGACATTTAACAGGAGGATTTCTTTCAAATGGTTGTCATTTTATTTTACAGCTGGTAAAAATGATCTTATTATTCAACATACTATTCAACATTCAACATTAGTGTAATAGTCAAGGATGTTAAGATTTTAGGTGGGGGTGNACACACACACACACACACACACACACACACATGCGCACACACATGCACACACACATGCACACACACAGAAAGATGTTGAGTTAAATCACATTGCATTGTTCCCCTGCAGTCCCTTCTGCCTCAGTTGGCTAAACAGCTGCCAGGGCCGGCGTGCCGCAGCAGGGAGGGGAGGAGGGCGGGATGCAGCAGGAGTTCAACAGTCTGCTGTGGCTTCCTCCATAGCGGGAAGGCAGGGGGCAGCATTAGTGTCTGGCTGGGGGGCTAGGGTCCTGAATAGGCAGCTGTATTCACATTGTGAGCTGGTCTTTTACCTTCAGTTCTTTACGGAGCCCTTAAACCTGAGACTTAAGCCTCTCTGAATGGGCATTATTCACTTTGAGTACCTATAAAACTGTATTCTACTCGATTCTAACCCCCCTCTCCTCTCTTACCACTTTGTGTATTTTACTTGTGAATAGTGAATATTTACAGTAAACCTATCCCTGATTAAATTCAATGATTAAATTCCTTTAAAGGCTGCATTTCTCTGTACTATTCCACACGAGACATTGCATTCATGTGGTTGAATCCAGTGCTACATCAGCAGAACAAATGTTAAAGATCAAAGATCTAACTCAGATAGTATAG
>NTHP01000146.1:525551-543000 GCA_003416845.1 Oplegnathus fasciatus
CCCTTCACACACACACACGCACACACACACACGAGCAACATTCCCCCTTCTCTCCTCCCCCCGCAGGCTCAAGAGCACAGCAGAAGAGGCCTGAATAGTCTCTAGACGCACAATGCGGACCTGCCCACTCTTTGTCACCTCACACGCGTCAGAGCAATTATAATGCTGGATGCAAAGAAAGAAAGGCTATACTCTATTCTTCCCCGCTTCCTTCTGATCTTTGTTTAGTTTGTAGGCAAGCGCCAAAAAGAAAAGAAAACTTTCTAAACAATGACCTGTAGGCCCGAAATTGTTAAAGTGTTAAAGTTAATTGTTGAAATCCTTGTTTGATGAAATGCAGGAGGCCTTCATTAGAAAATGTCCTGGCACGCTCAATGTTTCATTCAAAATCTGAATGGCTACATATATTCTCTTGGATGACATGTTTTTAATATTATAGTCGTCAGTTTTCCAACCAGCCAACCACACTGCACGTTATAAAACTATATTTAAAAAGTTCACTAAAACTTGGATAGTTTGTAGTTAAAACTTTTTGAGATTAGCCTGTTTATTTATTGTTGGTTCATCCCACTCTGAGGCGGTTCAGTTCCATCACCCACATTAGTTTACACTTTTCTGGGTGGCTAAGATTCATGCGGTAGTGCTAAACATATCTGCCTTTCGCCAGCTTCTTATGCATATTCACATTAAGTAATTCGTCCAGGTGTAATGTGGGTTGTCGAAATCCCCAGTGTCAGGCTGCTCCCCTGAGGTCTGCTCCGGCTCCACCTCTCTGCCCGTGACGCGCAGCATCAGAGGGTATAAAACCCCTCAGCGTCTTTACTCACCAGAACCAAAACAAGTGCAGGGCACACTATAGGACTGAGAAGAAGACTATCAAGAGGACGCGAGGATTTAAGAGAAACCAACAGGATCACAGAGTTCAAAGTGATGAAACTTTTTTGAGTTTTCCTCAAGATCTTTTGGGAATATTATTGCACACGACGAATGCGGACATCTACGCAGAACTGAAAAGCACACCCTGAGAAGAAATGGCACATCTACACTTGAGATACCTTTTGGCTTTGGCCTTAGTGCACGTAGTAAGTTGGCGTCTGTTTGTGCATAAATAACAATCCCAACATGTCTTTACGCACAGCGCGTCTGATATCACTTTTTTCTGTCATTGCAGGTTTTGTCCTCCGGCGTGTTTGAGCTGAAAATCAATTCATTCCACACGGCGCAGCGCATTTGCAGAAGACACCGGGACTGTCACATATTTTTCAGGATTTGCCTAAAACATCCGGAGGATGTGATCTCCGCTGAGCCGCCTTGCACCTTTGGCACCGGACACACCAACGTCATCAGGGCCGATCACACATCGATTTCTAGCAGCGCTCCCATCAGGGTGCCTTTCCACTTCAAGTGGCCGGTAAATGGAAAATCATAGTTACAGAAAGGATAATAGTGTTGTTGGGGGGTTGTAAGTGTTGTTAGGATGGGTTTATTTTTTAATTTAACTAATTTAACTAACTGCCATGTCTTTTAGAAATACCAGACAAGTGCGTAAAATACCCACATTAACTATGCAGCACTGTTCTTGCACTAAACTACTGCTGTTTCTGTTGTAGGGAACATTTTCGTTGATCATCGAAGCCTGGAACGCTGAATCTCCGACTGAATACACAGGTAGGTTGTCAGCCAATTTACTAACTCACTGGACTCTGTGATATCAATAAAACTTTATGCCAAAATAAGTCGCATGCGCTGTTGCAGAGCGCGCTTAGACTTTCCAGTTGAGGCACGCAGCTTCCCTGCAACGGGACTTGTTTTTTTTTTGTTTTTTTTTAAAAACGTCCCTTTCCTCTGCAGACAACCAGAACAACCTTGTGAGCCGTCTGGCGACCAGGAGGAGACTTGCCATCGGCGAGGACTGGTCCCAGGACGTGCACTTTGGCGAGCAGAGCGAGCTGCGCTACTCCTACCACGTCTTCTGCGACGAGTTCTACTTTGGAGACGGCTGCGCCGACTACTGCCGGCCGAGAGACGACACGCTGGGCCACTACACCTGCGACGAGGAGGGCAACCGCATCTGCCTGGAGGGCTGGAAGGGAAACTACTGCTCTGAGCGTAAGTGTAGCGCAAGCCACTTCAATCCTTTACTTCTTCCCTGGGTGCAGTTCAGTGACTAACCTGTGGAGGGAGCAAGTGAAAATTGAATTTCCCCGAAAAATACTTTATTTAACCACACATACTGTATATCTGATGTGGATTTAAAGTACATTGATGGTTCTAGTAGTATCTACAGTACAATTTAACCAGTCTTAATGTTATTTTGTAGTCTTCCATTATATCACAAAAATATAAATATCATATTATTTAGTGAATAAGTAATATCTCTAACTATTACAATAGTCTAATAATATAAACTTTATTTAGCTACATAGCACCTTTCAAAACACAATTACAAACTGTTTACATGGGAGTTATAAAGTTAAAACAATTTGGCACTACAATTAGATAAAATCAGGCAAATAAAAGAACAGAGTGTGAAACAAAACAAAGAGACAGTAGAATAAACAAATCAAACAAAAGGTGGAAGCCCTCATAATTAGGAGTTTCCAATTATTCACTCTCTTTCACCAAAAGTCTAAAGGCAACAGTTAACACCGTATAAACATACATAAGAGTAAGTAAAGGATTTGAGAGTCTTTTGCAGACAACCAAAGGTATTTGTACTTGGAGAGGAATCACAAAACAGTTACAATGAGGGACTGAATATTAGCAAGACCAGACAACTCAAACCTTTTCTGAATTGAAAACTTAGACTCAAGGTTTGTCAAGGCACGGGTAACAAAATCTTACTACTCAGCTCTTGGTTGATTTTTGATCTCCTACAGAGACACTTGGAACAGGACTATTTTCAGAGCATATAGAGTATGTCCTTTATCTGAGTGATGTCCCGTAGTGTTGTGTTTCTTCTTTGCAAGATGGTGTGTGGTGTTCTGTCTGCCTTTGTTCTCTGTTACAATGAGAGAAAGAGCTGTGGCCCCCATTACACACACACATTTTTCAAGGTGATCTGTGTGTGTTTGTGTGTGTGTGTGTGTGTGTGTGTGTGTGTGTGAGTGAGAGAGAGAGAGAGAGAGGGGATAAAAGAAAGCATTTTCTCCATCAGTGTGCCTACCAGCTGCTTGGCTTAATACTTAACCAACAGTGAAGTCTGGAACAGGGCTGGGGTCAGACAGGGGGCCCCGTACGTGTGTGTGTGTGTGAGAGATGTATGAGAAGGCGTGCCCATTGTAATCACACACCCTCCCTCCTTCCCCTCTCCTCTCCAGCCATCTGCTCGGCGGACTGCAGCGAGAGGCACGGCTACTGCGAGGCCCCAGGGGGCTGTACATGTCGCATGGGCTGGCAGGGCCCCTCCTGCAATGAATGCGTCCGCTACCCAGGCTGCCTCCACGGGACGTGCAGCCAGCCGTGGCAGTGTAACTGTCAGGAGGGCTGGGGGGGCCTCTTCTGCGACCAGGACCTCAACTACTGCACCAACCACAAGCCCTGCGCCAACGGTGCAACCTGCACCAACACGGGCCAGGGCAGCTATACCTGCACCTGCCGGCCCGGCTTCGGAGGCACCAACTGTGAGCTGGAAACCAACGAGTGTGACAGCAACCCCTGCAAGAACGGAGGCAGCTGCAATGTGAGTATACAATGGGATTAAGTCTGTTTAGTTTAAAGGTGTACTAATACTAAAATAGTTGCGATAAAGAAGCAAGACTATCACAGATGAGATTAACACCATTGATCCCACACAGGGAAATTTAAGTGTCGTAGCATCAGAAGTACAAGAACAGTAAAAAAAGTAGAGTACTATACACATTATAAACATTTACTATATACAAATGAAGCACAATAAAACCAAAATAGAAGGTACTTAATACTATACACACCAACATAAACACTAATTTCAAATTGTATTGAGATAAAAATAGTCACTAATACAGTAAAATAAAGTGACACAAAGAATTTGCAATAAAAAAGTAAAATTGCACTTGTGGAAACTGTGCCTCCTTAACATGAAGGTTTTTCTTCCTCTGTCCACAGGACCTGGAGAATGACTACTCATGCACCTGCCCACAGGGATTCTACGGTAAGAACTGCGAGATCATTGCCATGACATGTGCAGATGGTCCCTGCTTCAACGGTGGGACCTGCGTGGAGACGATGACCGGAGGCTACACCTGCCGCTGCCCTCCCAGCTACACCGGCTCCAACTGTGAGAAGAAACTGGACCGCTGCAGCAACAGGCCCTGTCTGAACGGTGAGTGGGCAGGAGAGGCCTCGCCTCTGGCGACATCTTGTGGCTGAAGTGCAAATCAGCAGCAGTATATGAAATTACTTCTGTGAATAGATATTACTGTCAACACTCCTGAATCAATTTACTACAACGAGAGTGTTAAACGTAATCCCATTAACACTTCTTCTTTAAACGAATGGTCGTCCCTGATCTCTTGGAGGCTGAACAGAGTATTTCTCTCTTCTGCAGGTGGTGAGTGTCTGGACCTCGGCCAGAGCGTCTTGTGCCGCTGTCAGGCAGGCTTCACTGGTGCCAACTGCCAGGTCAACATCGACGACTGCGCCTCAAGCCCCTGCCAGAATGCTGGAACCTGCCAAGATGGTGTGAATGACTACACCTGCTCTTGCACCCTCGGGTACACCGGCAAGAACTGCAGCGTGCGCTCAGATGCCTGTGGCGCCCGTCCATGCCAGAATGGTGGCACTTGCTTCACCCACTTCACCGGGCCGGTATGTCAGTGCCCTAAGGGCTTTATGGGCCCGAGCTGTGAGTTCACGCTCCAGCCCAGTTTCAAGCCCGCTTTGCGCCAAACCTCCCAGCCCTCCTCTGCCACCCTCACCGTCTCCTGCGTTCTGGCTGTCCTGGTGCTGGTTCTGGTGGCGGGTATTATCTTCTTCAGGAGGAGGAGGAGACTGCAGGGAAGGAAGCAGCTGAGCGACATTGCAGTCTACAATGATTTGGAGACGGTCAACAACTTGGGAGGAAGCGAAAGAGAAGCCTTCCTCAGTCCCAATGGCCTGTTCAAGATCAGCAACAGCACGGCTCGCCTCAGCCTCTCCCTCTGCCCTGAAGGAAGATCTGGGTACAGGCACAGTCCTGTGGAGAGCAGCCTGGCCAGAGGCGAACGTCAGGACTTTATGTGGAGGGACGAGGCCGGACTGGGCTCTGGGGCAGGGCTGAGATGAAACAGAGAGAAAACATGGACGTTCACACAGGGGTAGAAGAATATTAGCACTTGTTGCTCCTCTCTCTTCATGCACAGTGAAGGGAGGGGCAAATACATGAGTTGAAAACTGCTCTGCTCATGATGAAGATGATTAAACCATTAAAATGTAAGCATAAGAAGCAAAATATTGACAAATGAACTCTTCTGAGGAAGATGATTTACAAAGATTATAGAAAAGGTATATGGGGCAAAGCTCCTCCATGTTTAAGACCCAAAGAAACAAATAATACGACCCACTTTTCATAGGACCTACAACACAAACCAAATACAGGAAGGCACAATACTCTGACCACCTTTGGAAAACCTGCCCAAAATATATGTTTTATTGGGTTTTTGTTTTTAATATCTTCACTTTGTTTAATTGTTTCTCATTTTTTAAACACAGAACTTTTGTTTTGCTTTTCAATCTTCCTTTGGCCATTATTTCCTTATTGTGCGCACCATCATTTTTTATTCTTTATATTATTTATTTATTTGAAAACTTTGTTTATGGCTCCACTTTGATTGTCACAGATGTAGAGATATATTTATATGATGCTGTATGAAGACCGACGCTTGATGTTGTACCTGGATGTTTTATGGGCTATGAAGGCTGTGTGAAATATCCCAAAGATATTCAGTGCAGGGATATAAAGAAAATGTGCTTTGTCACACAAAGTCAGCCATTACTGTAATTTATATATATATAGTTTATATACTACTGATCACATTGCTCTTTCATGTGCCATTTTGTGTTCATGCCAAAGTTTGTGTTATGTTACGTCTTTTCATTCATATTATTTAATTTCATCATGTTGTGGTTGTGACGTGGAATAAAAGATTTGCTTTGATGCGACTCTGGAGTTCAGTCTCTGTTCTGTAGGCATGAAGCCCACACCTTTACTCATCGACAGAACACTGTAGTCAGAGAAAATTAAGTTTATATTAGAAAAGTGTTACATTTTACATGGTATAGGTGGTCTTTGGCCACTAGCCTATAGTGTTATGGTCATTAACAATTATTTTCATCATTGATTCTTCCACTGATTGTTTTATCAAATAACTGGTTAATCGTTAAGTCCAAAAAATGTCAGACAAAAGGGAAAATTGCATCCAGTGATACTCGATTTACAGTTGTGTGACACAGAGAAAACATTTGAGAAGCTGGAACCAGATAATATTTGGCATTTTTGCTTTAAAAATGAAACAGCTAATAATATCAGCTCTTTGTGAGTTTACACTGACATTAACAAACTAAGATGTTTTAATTATGATGTGCTGTTTCTGTAGTATCTGCTTTGTCACGCGTTCACTCTGACTGGCTGAGACACTGCAGTAGTCCCAGTAATATCTAAAAACATTAAGCTATAAATACAAACAGCAGAAAATGACTTCACTTGAATCACATTTGTAGTTAATAACAATGATCATGGATTCATATTTTAGAGTTTGTGTTTAATGGATCTTGCGTTTGTATTATAAGATCTTCAGTGAACTGATATTGGGATATGGGATTTGACACATGGAACAAAGTTGGAGAAAACTCATGTAAAGACACTCATATATGGACACGATACAAGAACACACAAATAGTCGATCACAGTAAATACTGGGACATCTGCCTTGGTAAAGAAGCATTTGCCATCAGTAGATGTAGTGTCCCTGAACAGTGGTGTTGTTTACATGTTGTGCACTGGGTGTTGACAAGTGCTGATGCTCTATCTTGCAAACATTTGTGTCCTGTGACATCATCAGCATCAGCTGACACACCTATTTAATTAGATGTTGTTTCCTCTACAAACTGCCTGTGTCTTTTTTTTGAGTAACACTGTCCTGTAGGTTGTAATGTTTGACAGAGTGTCTCCTGCCAAATACTGACACCTTTTTCAAGTCTTCAAGCTTTCTTTTCTTTTCTTTGGAGATCTCTGTAACTTGGTCAGGTTTTCACAGTAGGCAGTGATTTAACATCTGATATGACCCAAGTTGAAAGGCTGTTTATGCCTCGGCAAACTGCAGGTCTCAAGTTACACGTATTTTACAGGAGAAGAGCTGTGCAGTGTTTGAGTAGATACCCGGGCCTGTATGTAAACATCCCAGGAGGCGTAAATACTTCTGCCCAGCAGTCTGCGCCGTCGTCGCCTCCCACCGCTGCTCTCTCCTCCAGTTGAAAAAGACGAGAAACCAGTCAGACCAGTCTAGACCAGAAATGGCAGCCGACCGGACCGGGACGACGCTTGAGGAAAATGACGAAGTCCATTCATCGGATTTGGATCGGGATCTCGGGTGTAATGTCCCGAAGAGACATGCCCGGGTTACCGTGAAGTACAACAGGAAGGAGCTGCAGAAGCGGCTGGACGTGGAGAAGTGGATCGAGGACAGCCTGGACCAGCTGTACTCGGGTCAGGTGGGTGGATGTGTCCGAGAGAGCAAGCGGCCCAGAATGAAACTGGCTTGGGCTGGTCTGCTTTTTTTTTTTTTAATATACTTTATTATCTAATGAGACAATAACCTGTCATCAGATTTTAAAGAAAGATTATGTACACGTTTCAAAGATGTGCCTCCTACAGTAAGATATGGACATGAGGTAGAAAGCTTTCAATATAAAATAAAATAAAATAATTATATTTCAACAGGAATGTGAATGCACATTGAGATTCCACAGTCCTGAGACTCCTGCAGGCCTCCTATGATGTGCTATGTGGAAAAGAGAGGTGGGGCAGCCTGGTTGCCCTTACAAGGCCAAGCATCCTGCAGATGTGAGGTCCACTGCTGTCCCCTTCTCGGAGATCTGTATCTGTCTTGGGGCTTTCTGCCTTACATGGGCAGTGTGGAACAGAGAGCAGGATGAATGATGAGAAAAAGGAAGAGGGAGAGGTTACGGAGGAGGGAGAGTGCTGTTGTGGGTCCCAGGAGGAGGTAAACACTGTGCATCTGGCTGCCGAGGCAGCTGGCAGGAGATTAGGATCTCTCATGAGGAGACATGGGGAGAGGAGTGCAGGATTGTGTTGTGAAAGCCAAGTCTGCTGATTATAAGAAAATAGAATTCAGATCATCACATGATAGGCAGCTCTGTAAAAAGGACCAAACAGGGGGCCTGGCTTTCACAGAGAGCTCTTGCCAGTGCCAGATTCACAAGAACCATGTATCCAAAACATTCACTTATGTAATATTTAAGGAGCAAATGGTCCTTTTGGAAACTCTGAATGTGATTTAAATGATGAACAAAACTACTCAGACAAGCATCAGACCCTTTTCAGGTGAGACGGACATGTCCGTATGAGTTTTAGTGTGCGCAGATGAAGCTGGTGGGCTGTAGCGTTGGAGTCCTGTATGTGTCAAGGGCCTAATTGCACAGTGCAGTGCAGTGGTGTGGATTGTCCTTTCACTCGGCTGGTACAATGGCTGTTTGTTCAAACAGAGCAAGCCACTGTTACAGTATTACGTGAACATTGTTGCTATTCAGCCTCCACAGCCTAAACATATAAATGATGGACATGCAGTGTGTGCAGGCAGGATTCAGAGTCTTCAGCAGCTCTCAGAACCGAAAATAATATTTTGAAGATATTCTGTATATGTGTGAGGACTGGAAGTACTTTATCTCTTCTAACTTGGTTACAGTGGCTCGTCATTATGATGCATATTACACTTGACTGACACATGCAGAATGTCTCCTTGCCCTTCATAAAAGTGCCCAAAGAACCTTTTTGTTTTTTCATGTACTCAAGGTTCCCTGCATATCTTTCAAAACTGCACTAATATTTGTAGCCCTGGTAGTTGCATGGCTCTAGAGAGGAGCAGTGACTGCCTGCTGGTCAGTCAGTCCACCACTTTGGTCCAGACAGAGTCGAGTGAAATATCTTGTCAATTATTTAATGGATTGCCATGAAATTTGCCACAGTTATTCAGTGTGCCTTGAGGATAAAGTCTAATGACACTGGTGACCTTCTGACTTTTCCTTTAGCACTTTTCCTTTTTTCACTTTTAGTTTTCACTTATCTTGTGAAATATCTCAACATCCAGTGGATGGATTGGCACAACATGTGGTATAGATATCCGTGGTGCCCAGACGATGTATCTTCCCCTGACTTTTCCTCTGCTGCCACTATGAGCTTGACCTTTTAGTTTTTTTATTAAAATATTTCGGCAACTATTAGATGGATTGCTGTGAAATTTGGTACACACATTCATAGTCACCAGAAAATTGATTACATCTGACATTTGGTGAAAACGTAATTAATTAAATCAATTAATAAAACACTTCGGTTTATGACCAAATAAGTGCAAAACTAATAACATTTCCATCAGTCTCAGCTGTCCTTTGGGTTTAGTGCTGTTTAGCAAATGTTAGAATGCTAACATGCTAAACTAAGATGGTCGACATGGTAACAGTTGTACCTGCTAAATATTAACATGCTAGCATTGTGAGCATGTTGGCCGTAGACTTACTCTGTTTATGTTAACAATTGATCAAATGAACGTGAATCAATTAATACTGCTTGAACTATTCCTTTAAATGTGCAGAAATTTTGTTTTAAATTCTAGATTGAGATCCAAAGGTTTCAAATAATACCAGATGTGTTGATATGTTATGTTATGATATGTTGTTTGTACCAGGCTGAATAACAGGGAAACATGTATGACGCACAAAACATCTAGAATTTTCCATTTTAAGTAATGATGCAGCTATAAAAAATAACCCTGTGGATTTGAATATTTCAGTTACCACACGTGTGATAACCTCAGTGAAACTTTGGAATGAAAAGGACTATATGAGAAAACTGTATAGGGGATCTTTGAAGACTTAAGGGGGGATTTATGGGGAAGAGCAAGGTTCAAGAGGTTGAATCAGGTGATAAATGTGCGTTCAAAGTGTGTATGGAGACTCATTAAGATTGTGTGTGTGTATGTGTGTTTTCATTGTGTGTGTCTATGTGTTTACTTCAGGAAGGTGAAATGCCAGAGGAGGTGAACATTGATGACTTGATTGACCTGCCTAATGATGAGGAGCGAGTCAAAAAGTTACAGGTAACATGACCTGCCTGAGCACTTCAATCATACTGTATAAGAGGGTGCTGATTATGAAATATGAGTCCAGTGGAGAGGATTTTCTAAATTATACAGCATCACTCAAATGTTTGAAAGAGCTCATGTCATTGTACATTACTTATTACTGAGTGATAATGACAAGAAGATATTTTTAGGTGAACTATTGCCGTGTTTAAAGTAGAATATTGAGAATGAATATATGATTATGTGCCTGGTTTGTTACAACATAATCCGCTTTTTTTAACAGGAGCTTCTTCGAAAGTGCAGAAACAACACAGAGGTATGTTTTAACTTTGAAATTACATTTACAACCCAAAATTAGTCATCATGATGCACACATTGTACATGCAGATGTACAGTATACCTGAGTGCACACACACACACACACACACACACACACACACACTGGTCACATGCAGCTAAACTGAAGCTGCAGCCTCTGACGCCTTGTCCCACAGTCACTCCACATGCCTCAACAATGGCTTTCTGTGCTCTCTTGTATTTTGCTTTCCATTTTAAGCCTGAAACAAAGAGTCTTTCTGGACGTTGACCTCGCTGGGGCCTGGTCAGAGATGCAAACACAGGCAAAAGAGGAGGGAGGGTCAGTGTAGCTGATGCTTTTCTTACTTAGACTTAGTTTATCAGACTCTGATGTGTGACGTCATTAAAAAATAGGTTCATATGTTTTTTAAGTCTGTCTTAAAACAATACTTATATGTCCATACATATCATTGAAACAGTTTTTACTTGCTGTAATCATCCCTCCTGGTTATAAAAGATCTGTTTCAAAGATCCCTTTCCTAACATGTTTCCAATAGTAATGGTAGCAAAATCCCCAGTCCTCATTCTGTGCAAAAATATCTTCCAAAGTTTATCTGAAGTTAATGTGAGGTTTCAGCAGCCTGACTTAATCAAATGAAGTGGGCATCTTCCAAAGTTAAAATCTTTTTTGAACAGTTTCTGTGTTCAGTGGATGGACAGTAACACCAAAAGGGAATTTTGTACTCCTTATTTAAGACTTATTTTAACATCAGATAAACTCACATACATATTAAATATGGGCATGTGAGTATTGTTTTAAGAAAGGCTTGAAAAATTGTAAATCTATCTTTTAAGAGCTGCTTGCAGCTAAGTAGGTTTCTAAGAAACATACCATTTCATGCTGCCCGAGTTTGTACTTAAAGACATGAACAGACTCAAACAAACAGAGGCCAGGGAGCTGCTTATCTGAAACTGTCATCACTTGTGTGAGATTTTGACACTTCTCCACTTCCCGGGAATCTTTATTACTACTGCTGATTAATGTCTATAAAAGGAAAACAAAACACATGCTTACAGTCAGTATTGATTAAAGACAGGGGCTGCTTGTTTTGCCCATCTCTGCTTGTGCTGTTGCCATAACACACTGGATACTGCGTTTCTCATCAGGCGCTGACTCACCATTATACAAAGTGAGCAGCAGAAGAGGTGAACCAAATACGATGCATGTGCTTTCAGATCAGTCTGGTGGCTTATTTTTTAGCCTTTTTTAGTAACTTATTTTGACAGTATTCAACAGTAACTCACGAGCAACACATTCACACCACAACACAAAACAGTAGACAGAGTGGGAACTCCCACCTCGGTGGCCTTTAGGTCATCCTCCTCGAACGCCGCTGCTCTCCTTTTTCCATCTATGGACATGTGAACACTCAAAACTCTCAAGAAAAAGGGGAGGAAAATGACTAAGCACTAAATTTATTTGGCACTATTTTTGCTACTTCACTCCTAATTACTGTTTGTTTAATGTCCTGATAAGGGCTGTGTGGATATTGTTTTAGTCATTTAACATTAGTGTTCAGCACTAGCGGGTATTTGCAGTTGTGTTCAGTTGTAATTTGGTGTAGCAGAGAAACAAGCACAAAAAAGAAGGCATCATTACCCATAACAGCTAAAAGTTAAAGGAAAAGGTTTGTGACGATGATGAAAATATACCAGACTATAATATCACCAGACTTCTCCTTTAATGTCTACATATCTGCTAAATGTCAAGTTCAACATGCATATTTGATAATATTGGAAATCATGAATCATATTGAAAACATACATGGGTGACAGAAAATTATACTCAAATAACAGATTGTGGTTGTACTGACAAATGTAAAAGACCAATTGGAACACTGAATTGTAAAATTCAATTTCATCTCTGCTCCCTGCCCTGGGTGCTGCGCTCCTCCTCAGACCTTCATCAGAGAGCTGGTGGCAAAGCTGGAGGGAGTTCACAAGCAGGACGAGCTGCAGAGCGAAGGCATCGAGCATCCGGTCATCTGCCACAGCCACTACCGCCATGAGCCCTACCACTTTAACAACCCACACCAACACCAACAACACCACCTCCACCACACCCGAGGCCAAAACCAGACCCTCTAGCAACCCCCCTCAACCAAGACTCACCAACACTCACACACACTGTCATGACATGAAAACAAAAATGTCAGTTCTAATGGACTATGGAAAGCAAAGATAATGGAAGGAAATATCTACCTTAAACTTTAAAAGGAATAGTTCTGCATTTTTGGAAATACGCTTATTTGCTTTTTTTTTGTGCCAAAAGTCAGATGAGAAGATCGATACCACTCTTATATCTGTACACTGAGTGTGAAGCTACAGCCAGGGGCAACATGATAAGATAAGATAAGATAAGATAAGATATGATATTACTTTATTCATCCCGAGGGATATTGTTGTGCAGCAGTTGCAATACAAAGTAGGAAATAGTGCAAATATAAAAAATAAAACAATAACAAAATAAAGTATAATAAGGTGCAAAACAAATGTACACAATGTCAGAAATGTAACAGGTTAATGGTAGGTGTCATAAATATAAATATTGACAGGTTCACTGTTTAACAGTAAGGTGCAAATCCAAAAATATCTACACAATGCCAGGAGTAGGAATAGTTAACGGTATGAGCCATAATTAATGAACAGGTTAAACAGTGATGTCACAGTGGTAACAGTAAAGCAATCAAATATACAAAAACACCACAACACGAGATGTAAACTGGTAACTATGGTGATAACATACATAAATAACAACTGGTGAACGGTGAGGTGCAGGTCAATATTTACAAAATGTCAAAATATAGCAGGGTCACAGATATGTGAGAGCAATGGCATATAGCTATACAGGAAGTGTAAATGGTTCATTTCAAGTTTGATGATTATGTCCATGATAGAGCACGTTAGACCCGTGGCGTCCACGAGTCAGAGATTTTTGAAATGCTGTTAATCCACGGGGAGACAGTAATCCAGAGAAAGACCAGGTTTAAAGTGAGCAGAACAGAACAGAACAGAGATGAAATGGAGGCTGGAGCAACCTCAGCTGTCCATCTCTCTGCCTGAGGTAGATGAGTTGTAAAGTTTGATGGCCACAGGAAGAAAGGATGTCCTGTGGCGTTCTGTGGTGCACTGTGGCGGTAACAGAATCAGGCTCCACCCCCAGGACAGAGCCAGCGTTCCTGATGAGCTTGTTGAGTCTGTTGGTGTCGACTGCCCTCACCCTGCTGCCCCAGCACACAACAGCAAAAAAAATAGCGCTAGCTACCACAGACTGGTAGAACATCCTCAGCATTGCACTGCAGACATTGAATAACCAGGGCCAATGCAGAAAGTCGAGTCAGCTCCGGCCCTTCTTGTACACAGCATCGGTGTTCTTCGCCCAGTCCAGTTTGCTGAGCAGGTGCAATCCCAGGTACTTGTAGTCCTGCACAGTATCCACGATGACCCCCTGGATGGAAACAGGTGTTGGGGGTGTTTCCATCACCAACTCCTTCGTCTTGCTAGTGTTGAGCTGCAGGTAGTTTTGCCGACACCACTAAGCGAAAGAGTTCACAACGTCCTTGTACTCAGCCTCCCTCCCCTCGCTGATGCTGCCCACAATCACCCACCATAAAACCATAACATGTAATTTTTACATTTCAGTTTTTCTATGGATTAAACGAACAAGATATGAGAGTGATGTCAGTCTTTTCATCTAACACTCTGCGAGACAGTAAATAAGCATATTTCTTAAAATGTCGAACTATTCCTTAAACCACTTATTAAAAATCAGCTATTTGCAACATATCTCATATAAGAAATAGAAATACATTTTCAACTCTAAAGCTTATCTAAGAGCAAGAGTTTCATTCTAGAGATGCCAATTAGCACAAATAGTCAGCAATCATAAAGGAAGAAATACATCAGAGAAATAAGAAATTTTCCACTCACAGTTTCCCCAAAAGATTTTGTATTTGCTGCCCAAAACATGTGACCATCACTTTTACTTGACTGGAAAAAATTGTCACTCTCTTGCTCTTAGTGTTATTATCACTCTCTCCATGTACACGTAGTTTCTGGCACTAACTGACGAAGTATCTGATGAAAATAGATGAAGGAAAGAAGGATCAACAAAAAAATAGAATATACGGCTCTTCATTTTAAAATAATATCCTGGCATGCATTCAACCTCACACACTGGTCATCCAAGGGTGGATTTGACATTGAAAACATCACTGTGAGTTTAACACTGAACTGCTCTGTGACACGGTTACAGTATGGAGACAGATCCAACATAGCTGTATGATGTAACACTGGAAATAATCCTGTTGCATTGCTTACACACTGTAGCTTTTTAATATTGCACTGTTTCTGTTTTTGAGATGTATTGTTACTACTTTTTTCAGTTTTGTCAGTACATTTACTAATTTTTTATTCAGCAAAGAGACACCAGTCCTTTGCAGGAATTGCTAATAAAACTATTTCTTTCACTGTGGGTCCATGTTTTATATACTATATTATGCTTTAGCATGTAATGTGTTTTCCAGGCCAGGAAGAACTGACAGTATGTGGATTATCGGAACAGTTTGAAAAGGACACTGAAACACCAGTTTATTAGGTACACCACTGTAAAAGTTAAAGTCATCCAATATAATAGCTCAGACAAAAATCATGTCTTGTAGTTTCTAATGGTCAGTTTTGTTGACACTGAGCAGTGATAACAGCCTCAAGAATGGCCAAAAAGTTGTTGGTGATGTTGTAGTGGTAGTGTAGTGTCATATTGAAGGGTGTTTCTTCATTTTTTTTTAATCAATATTGTTTTGTATCTTAAAACAGAGTGAAACCTGGGTCAGTAGCACATCTCCTTTTGTCACAGTATATTGTCACACCAATGAAGGATCATCCCCAGTACATCACACCCCAACACTTCCAGTGTTTGCCCAGGAGAGACGCAAGAACACACATCAATACATGCAGACAAATGGCACACATGACAAGAAATACAACGCACAAAAATAAAAGTACAAAGCAAAATTCCTTCAAGAATGCAAGAAAAGTTGACCCTGGTAAATGGTAAAAAGTGATTAACACTATCATTTGTTCTATCTAATGCTCAATTACATAATTCTTAGAATTTTGGCACACTGAAGACCAAAATGTTACTCTGGGTGGCTTGGATTAGATTGTAGGTGCACCTCGTAAACTGGTAACTCTGTGTACATGCATGCTATTAGTATTAGTTACAGCTACCGACCACACATCTGGTAAAATGCAAGTTAAGAAGCATGCAGCATACCTATAAAGGTCACGTTAGACTACAGGTTTGGCTGCATGACATTGAGGGGTGGAGCTGAGGATGGAGGAATTTATAGAAGCCCATGATTGAATGAGACATGCAACACATGATGAGACAGACTGGTAAGATGATTAATGAGTTAACTAACTAAAAGTCTATTCACTCCATTGTGGTCATTTCTGAATGGTCAGGTGTTCTAGAGTGGGGCACTACCTCTTGTCCTAAACCAGACTGTACACTAGATGGCAGGGGGGAGCCACAGTGAATGCAGGAGTGTTTGGGAGATGTTTAGCCATAGGGTTTCTCTCCTTGTTGACATGTTGCTTTGCTTTGTTAGAACTGCACAGTGCAACTCTGAGCTATTTGCACAAACACTCCTCTCATATATCCTTCAGCTGTTTTATGTTACTGCTCTGTTCCTTGTGTGACATTACAGCCCTGCCATGGCTACAGTGACCTTGAAGCACTGCAATAAAGCAAAGACAATATAGCAGCAGCACCAGTGTTGATTGTCATTTAAGCTCAGGTCAGTCCACTTAAAGTCTTCCGCTGAGGAAAAATACACTGCTGATGGTGTATGAATGGAATTTAGACTCAAGGCCATGGGCACTGAATCATCCTCATAGTTCATTTTCTACTTCTAATAGAAGAAGGGTCAGGGCATGATGCACACCCACACACATGCATGCAAACACACAGACGTGTGTGTGTGCTGATAAAAACATGAAACACTGCAGGGGAATGCTCTGTCCTGCTCTATCCTCCTTCACTGTACAGTTCATGCAATTAGTATAATTACAAGAGTCCCCAGGGGTGGGGGGTGGTGGGGGGGACAGGGGCTGTGGGGGGTGAAGGGTTGGTGGCGTAGGAGGGGGAGAAAGGACGGGACGGGCCTTTCCTCAGGAAAACATATCACCTTCCACCACAATAGAGCCCGTCAGGAAACCACAGGCAGCCACATTGCTCTCTTGAGTCACTGAGTACTTTCGGACACGCTCTCACACTCATCAGTCACACACACATGCACACACTCCACAGCCTGGCAGCCCGCACAGCCAGCACACTCCAGGATGACATTGTACTGAAACACTGCAAGGCTATCTCACCAGGTAAGTCTCGTTCTCTGCATTCACAGACAGACAGTGTTTGAGTTTGGATTTTGATGCTTTAATTCTCATTTTGGGTCCATGGAGAGAACTGTTTTGTTCAGTCATGCTTGCTGTTACCCTGATGATGAATGTCAATGTTCAAATTATTATATTTCTCTGTAGAAGTTATTGTGTTTGGACATTTTCTTCCAGCTGTCGATTTTGCCCGCACACAAATTGGTGCCGAGCCATTTGTTGTGCTCTTGAGATAGGTTTGAAACAGTTATTGTCACTGAGACTTTGGAAAGCTTGTTTTTTGTGGTGTTCAGTGATTGATCTTGTAATTGAGGAAATCACACTTACTTATTGTTTTGTCATGTTATAGAGAGCAAACGCACATTTGAGGGAGACTCTCACCATCACAGGATTATACTTGAGCTTAATGAGGGCTGAAT
>NTHP01000146.1:543280-577024 GCA_003416845.1 Oplegnathus fasciatus
CCACACACAATGTTTGAAGACCATGTTCAAACGTAGAATAAAATGATAATTACACATACATGCCACAGCATTGCAAACTGCATAACAGCTGAAAAAACAGTGGAAAGGAAAACAGAGTATATACACTTTATTTACCCATATATGGCACTGTATAATGTAGGAGATTCCATGGGCACATTTCAGAAATGTTTCATGTCTGATCATTTTCAAAATATAAGGCAATACTGCTTATGTCCAGTTTTGGAGAGTTTGCTCATATAACTACTGCAAACAAACTTGAGTGTTAACAAAGAGACCCTAAATATGCAGAAAGCTGAACTATCATCAAACAACTCAAACCAGAACTATATGAACATAGAACCTTAGAGGTCTGAGGTCCGGTTCACATCAGAGTTCTTTTGAAAAAGATCAGCTTTTATGAAAAATACTATGTAACTGTGTGTGTCGATGATGGCCATTTTCATATTACATAATTTTTGCTTCTTACGGTAACTAGATGATTCAAATGCAGAGACATTCATTGTCTCCATTTCAGTATTGAGGCCAGCTTGTTATGACAGAGTCATTTCTTGAATCCAATGTCCCACTAAAAACCAGGCAGTTATCCCCACTATGTAGACTGGAGCTGCTCAGTGGGCAGCAGCAGAGGACTGTGGTTATACAAGGAAGCTTCCAGGTG
This sequence comes from Oplegnathus fasciatus, assembly GCA_003416845.1. Classification (NCBI taxonomy): domain Eukaryota; kingdom Metazoa; phylum Chordata; class Actinopteri; order Centrarchiformes; family Oplegnathidae; genus Oplegnathus; species Oplegnathus fasciatus. The sequence continues at coordinate 543,960 of NTHP01000146.1, forward strand.
TGCATACATAACTACAGTGCTGAGAGAAGAGCACAACCCAGCCGCGGACAAAGAAAATGGATATGGCTTGTGCAAATTCAATATCAGGAAGGTGGCTATTAATTCAGAGTATTTGCTGTACAAGTTAAAATTTCAAGATGCCCCCAGGTGTACTATACCTTAAGGCACTAAAGTTATTTAAGCACACTTTATGCAAATGTATGTCCCCACACCCTTAATCTTTTAATGTTTACATCTTGAATCAGATTCTTAGATAATAAATGTATTTAGGCTATATTATATGAATTGTGTTTCAGATGTTTAAAAATAAAACTATAGTGGAAAATGTCTTTGGATAATATTCAGGTATAAGGGTTTTAAACACTGTCTTTCATAAAAGAAGTGCTTTCATTCTGCATTTGGTGATGACTCAGATCACGAATGTCAAACACCAATGTGAGAGGATAGATTCATATTTTTCAAGGCTATCTTAAAACCATACTCACATGCTCATATGTACATTGAAACACTTATAGATGGTTGCAGTCTTTCCTCCTGTATATTTGCTGTTAAGAGATCTCTTTGTAACGCAGTAATAGTGCAGAAATTTGGAGCTAATGTGAGACTGTGTTAGCTATCATTCAAAGTTACAGTCTTTTTAGGACAAATTCCTTCTTTGTGTTTCCTTGGATAGTGTCTACACTTGATTTGGCAAACTCAGACTGCCAATGCTTTGGCTGAACTTAGGAATGCGTTTTTTCACAGAACGATGATTGTGGATTTTGGAGGTTACAGCAAACAAAAACTGTTTTAATATACACATTGTATGGGCATGAGGACAGAACAGACAGAAAAAATGTGAAGAGAGAAAGCGATAGATGATTGAATCAGAATACTGTATGAAAGAGTCCCTTCACAGTAAATATTTTGCTCCTGCCACTGTGCTGGTTTCTCTTGTCTTCCTGTCCTTCACGACCCAGTTAACATAATTATTTGTTTCTGAATGATATAATATTTATATAAGGTTGTAGTTCAGCACGTGTAAACGCAGCAATATTTTGAATACATATTTCCTACTTGCTTAGTGAAGTGCATTGCATAACCAGCATGTGAAAGGATGTTTTTGATTCCAGTTATATAAACTGTCTGATGGCTGATGTACCACCAGAAAAACAGCTTCAAGTTCAGTTTTCAGTCACACATTGCCGACCTACGCACTGAAAAGATAGAGATTTAACAGGTATTGTGCAAGATATTCTGGTTTTTAATTCTCTATGGTATCAATATTGCCATCTCTATGGGTTGTGTTTAAGTTACCCTTAAATACCAGATACTGTCCGAGTAAATGTCAAAACATGAATTTGTTGATTTGATGATCAGAATCAGATCTGATATCTTTATAACTGCTGTTTGGTTAAACACTTTGACTAAATCTGACACTGTCCTTGCTTTGCAGTTTGTTAAAATCTCAAGTGTAACCATGCCCATTCTGAAGAAGCTCCCGGGAAGGTCCAAGAGCTGCCATGAGTTCCCCAGAGTGAATGGTGAACTGATCCTTCCCCGGCTGGACTTGGACCTCAGGGACTTGAATGATCTCAATGATCTGAAGGAGCTGAACGACCTGAAGGATCTGAACAAGAACCTAAACCCCTTTGAGGATGTGGACCTGGATGAGGACGAGAGAAATGGAGGTGACATGGGCCTCATCATGGGGGAGGTCAGGGGTAACCTCCAGCTCAGGTCCTCCCGTGATGGAGAAGAGGAGGAAAATGAGGTGAACGCAGAGAGGCACGGGGCAGGGAATCCTAAAGGGAGGCCCCTCAGGGGGACACTGGAGCGGATCTGTGGAGTGTCTCCCCTCAAAACCCTTGGAAAACTAGGGAAGGGGCTCCGCATATCGGGACGCAATGTATGGGGGAACAACTCTCCCCACTATAGCCCTGGAAACTCAAACAGCCTCCCACCAGAGAGGGAGAAAAGGAAAGGACTACGCAGGAGCTCCGAAGGAATTATGACCCTGCTCCGGTGAGGAGGGGTGGGGAGGAAGAAGAGTTCAAATCTTAGAAGATTTTAGCTGTTTTGTGTCATTGAACTGTGAAGAATTTGAATTTCTGATATAAAGAGCAAAAAGTTTGAAGTGCTTCACCAGTTGCAATTGACATTCTTGTGGAGTGATGATATGATATTTTTTATTAAGATAGTATGAATATACAGCACATACTGTATGAAGCACATGATTTTTTTAACATTAAAAAGGAAAAGTAGGGAAAAAATGTAATGCATTTTTACATTTTAAAGAACCATGGGGCTGTAGAAAGCCTTTCTTACGGGCTCTGCTACAATCCACCCATCAATCCAATGAAGTAAAATAAAATGGTGAAAAAAAGTTTGTAATAAAGATAAAAATAAATCTTCTCTACTTGCAAAAGCCCATTTTCAGGATTCAACAGCAAGAGAATATGTGAACAGCAAATAGGATCCCATAACATTAATGGGAATCAATTTAAATCAAAGGCACCCCCACAAAAGAATGCCTAACAATACAGTAATGTAACTATCACAGAAAAACTTTTACAAATTACAGCGTCAAGGCCTTTGTGAACAGCTGAGTTCTGTGATGATGATGTGTGTGTGATGTGTGATTAGCCTCTGAGTCCCAGAGGAGATACCATTATCGTTGCTGGTCAGTAATAGAATAGCATTTAGTGTGCTTATTTCCTGAGGAGTTATGTAATATGCTATAGCACATTGTTGATCTACGGAACCTCTTTTGTTTTTCAGTGACAAGTTGTGTACTTGCTGTGCTTACTGATCTATTTTCAACTGAGGCAGTCATGTCTACAGCAGCACAGTTTAACAGATGTGTGAATATGTGGCATTCCAAACATAGCTGCTACTAGGCCATACTATACAGTACAATAAACCTGAAGTCTCAGAAACATAATTCCTATTCATGCATCATGCAGTCTGACAGTGTATCTTATTCAAAGCAGCAGTCATTCATGTTCTTCATTGCTGCTGTGGATACTGTGCAGCTTTACAGGTCGACGTAAGGAGGAGCGCAGAGAAAGCTTGCCCTGCGGAAACCTGAGCACAGACAGCGAGGCGGAGGCTTCCAGGCGGCCCTCCTTCCTCAGGATGGTCAGTCTGGGCAAGCTGAAGAGGGAATCCATGTCAGACAAGGCGTCCCAAGAGGCTGAGGAGGAAACAGTGGAGGAGGAGCCGGTGGTCAAAACCAGAGAGCCCCTGTCAGGTAACAAACAAGGAAACATCAGGTGTAAAAAGTTCAGATCCTGAACAAAAAAACTTTAAAAATCTTTAAGTCACCTAGAGGAATCTGTCTTTTGCGAGGAGCTTCCCTTACATTAGAGAACTTTGCTCCTCCTGGTAAAGCTTCAGCAGTGCTTCCTCCCAATCCTAGACAACTCTCTGATGAGGCTGAGAGGTCCCCAGATCCCTGAGTCACTGGGTTCAATCACCACCAGACTGTGAAATCAGGAAATGACCACACTTCCTTCTACCCCAGGTTCCTCTAGATAGAAGTTCAACCAAACTACTGTTCACAGACTCCACAGGGAACCTAGAATAAGAGAAGAATAGAAGACTGTGCAGAATGAGCAATGAATAACCCAGTTTGTCAGCCAGGCACACGCAGAACTACTCAATAACCATAAAAACATATACACCCTTTCCCAATTTGTTGGTCAACCGTCCGTTTTGTTGCAAATAAACTTAACCACACTTTTCTCTTCTTGCTCATCACAGTACTGGAGATCTTACAGTTGGTCAACCACAGGGACCTTCTCCTGGCCGACACACACATTCAGGAGCTGGAGCGAGAGTGTGAGCTGCTGTCTCTCCTGCCAGCCACAACTAGTCCCACCCTTACTCCTACCCTTTGTCCTAGCACCCCTCCTGGCATGTTCCCCTTATCATCCTCATCCTTAGATGACTCTCTCAGCTCCAATGCAACACTGGACTCGAGCCGGCGGAAGGTTAAGGACGTGGAGCTCCTGTATGAGGCCCTGCAGAGGGAGATGTGGGATGTAGTGCGGGAGTCTCTCAGACAGCCCAGCGCTGGTCCCAACCTTGGGCTGGTGGTGCTGGTGATCCAACAGGAGGAGCATGCGGATGCTGCCTGGGCTCTGAGGGAGGAGACCAAGCCAGCGCGAGAGGGCCCCCAGATCCAGCCCAGCCAGCGTCCCCGGCGACTGAAGATGAAGTGGAGGCAGGCTGTGGCAGAGGCCGCAGACTGGAGCCTGCCACATCAGGTAGACACCCAGGCTGGCCAGCTGGCCTCATACCTTGAGCGCCTGAGGGGTCGGATGGTAGATGACCTGGATGCAGCGAGGAGGAATGCTGTATCCATTTACCCGGAGGAGTTTGCTGCCTTCCAGGTATACGTGGAAAGTTATCATCAAGCCGTGGCCAAGCGTCTTCGGACCATTACCAGCGGCCCACTGCAGATCACAGATGTCTACTCACTACTGGACTGGTTCTACAACATCTACAACAGGTAGGGTACCTTATTAGACAGTGAACCTGGATGCTCCCATGGAATAATGACATATCAAACTGGTATTACAAACCTGAAAACGGCACTATTTTAGTAATGATTTGTAATTTACTACCAGGGATGTCCTAGGAACCATTGGCACAACCACACCCATCACCTATGCTCAACTGGAACCCATTCTGCCCCAAGACACAGTGGACAGGCTGGAACAAGACTGCATCAGTATCGTCAGGGTAAGAAATCCTATTTTTGCAGCGCTGTTCCTTAGAAAATCTGGATTGTAGACACAGTTTAATTGTATGCTGTGATTTTCAGGAGAAGGTGACAATAGAGCTGATTCAGGTTCTGGATGAAGAAGAGAGGCGATGGGCCCAGACTCTGCACATAGAGGAGTATCAGTCCCACCTGGCTCGCTCAGTCATCCAGGTACACTGTCACATGTCATTTTCACTGTGACACAGAATGTTTTGTGATTTTAGTACATTTCTTTGGAGCCCAAGATGCTGCGGTCTTATCGCTCATGTCTTTCATAATTCCAGAGGCTGAAAGTGGACTTGGACAGATCTACATCTGTGAACCAGTTTCTAGGGGCACGAGTGGCTCGCTGTAGTCTCATTGGACTGGCTGACTTTCTCTACAAGTGAGTATATTCTATCAGAGAGGTAAAAAAGGGGAAACATTTTGCAAAAAAGTGGGTTTTTAACCGAATAAGTAAGCCCCAGTGTTTTTACAGGAAAGGACAGGATTGTTCATTTATAGATTGTATTAGCATTCAGTGGGTTCTCATAAAACCTCTGTGTCCAGTTTCCAGAGGAAGGCAGAGATGTTTCATGAGACTCAGGCAGAATTTGGAGACCGAGGGGATGGATACGTTTCCAGGACCATAGCTCTGGTCAACTGCTGCCCCCCTCTCAGGTAGACAAACCAGTCATTATTCAACTGAACATTCTCATTTTTAACATTTTTTTAAAAGGATTGTAGTAATTTTCTGAAAGTTCAGCTTCATATGTCTTGTTTATCCCGTAGATGCTTAGTGGAGCGCTGCAGGCAGTGTGACCCACAGGGCAGTGAGGAATCAGCGCAGAGAGCCAATTCCTCCCTGGACAGGATCATCAACCAGTCAGTGAGGGTGCTGACTGACAGACTGTTTGAGCACATCAGGGTGAGTAGTCAAAAGCAAGTCTCATCCTCTATCCTGAAAGCTTGTTTCCCTTCGACGAGACTCCCAGCAGACCAGGATATATGATTCAGGGAGTTTTCTATGACTGTACATGGCCTGGTTGGATTACCGTCAATTAGGTTTCCACAGCAGGGCACACTGTGGGAAAAAACCATGATTTGTTGATGAATTTGTTAAAACAAGTTGGAAAATACTGTACATGTACCTGTGAGTGACACATTTGAAAATCTGTTAAATAACAAAGTAATCTGTGTATGAAGAAGTATTAACAGTAAAGAGTACAAGAAGTAAAGATCAGATCCTTTACTAAGTAAATGAGACATTGTAAAATAAAAAGAAGTAAAAGTCCTGCATTCAAAATTTTACTTCAGTACAAGTAAAGAAGTATTATCAGTTAAATTTACTCTACTTAAAAGTATTTTATTTCATTCTGCAGCCTAATGTTACATATTTCATTATTCAATGAAGGAAACTGTAAATGTGTAAGCAGCATTTTATTGTTGTAGCTCGAGGTCGAGCTAATTCTAATTACTTTATATACTGTTTAATTTAATCTTAACAATTCGTCATATTTCATAAAATGATCATATGTTTTGTATGTAAAATATTAATGTGCAAAGTAAACAGTAACTACAGCCATCAGATAAATGTAGTGCAGTAAAAAAGTACAATATTTATCTCTGAGATGTAGTGGAGTAGAAGTATAAAGTAGCACAGCTTGAAATACTCAAGTACCTCAACATTGTACTTAAGTACAGTACTTGAGTAAAAGTACTTAGTTTGTGTACTCTGTTAACCAGAACTTGGTCTTTTGTTGTTCCAGCCTTTCTTTGACAAACTGATAAAGAGAAAGTGGCTGAACAACACAGAGGCCTTTGAGGCCATTGAAGCCAGCATAAAACAACACTTCAGGAAGTTCAGAAGGATGGACTCTCCACCTTATCAGGTAACACTTGTTTTAATCCACAGAGGTGGTGTTTAGCATGTTTAAGAGCTCTACAGCATTTGCTTGAAGGTTAGTAAGTGATTCATCTTATGAATGACTGACAGACGCTGGTGGGTGAGGTGCACCGGCGGGTCCTGGTAGAGTATGTCCGAGCCATCATGCGGGGACGGGTCATCTGTACATCTTCCAAGATGAGGAAGAGGATGGCTTTCCGCCTGCAAGATGAGGCCAAACAACTGAAAGGACTCTTTAAGGATCTGGTAAGTCTGTACTTCACACAAAACATCATATTTTTAAATGAATCATGCAATGTCATTAAAGGGGACACATTTAGTCTGATTTAACCTGCAATGGACACTCTTTAGCGTGACAAAGAACAGTGAGGACCTCTAGAAGGAGAATGAAATCCAAAGAATCCAAAACAGAGCTAACAATTGCTTTTTAAGACACCACCAGCATTATAAATAATTACAAAATGCTGATTCTTAAAAACACTGAGCAGAGCTGGCTCAGGGAATGCAGAGTCTGGTGGCTGTGAATGGAGCCTGACCTTCGAACTTCCTAGGTCAGGAATAACTCAGACAGTGTTGATACAGGAGTGAGCTCTGAAAAATGGCTGCCGTCAGTGAGATGGAGATGGATGAACCGGGCTTACGTTAGCACTTGCCAGTGAGGGGAAGAGGGTGTAAAACAACTAGGCCTGACAGCGTGGCATTTGCCCCCTTTCTGTGTGCGAGTTCAAACAAGTGCCCGTCACCTCGGCTGACAACAGGAAGCCGCTGTGTTCAGAAGGAACTTCCTGTTCCTGTCAGCTGGTTGGCTTTGATGTGGTTCTGGGATGGCCTTGATGGCCTTTTTCACCGAGGAACGGGATGAAGTGTCTGTGGAAACTGGGAACTTGAGGTGGGGGTTTAATGGCTGTCTAAAAAAGACATCGTTATTTTTAGTGAATGCCAAGCCAAAGAATTCTGCTGTCTTTATCCTGAGTGCTGGAAGGAAAAACAGGACCTAGAAAAACAGAGGTGGAGTTTTGTTATTCAGTCGGTAAATCATCTAAATATTTGGCCTCTGGCCTTTAGAGGTATTAATCTGTGTTTCCTCTGAAGGTTTGACTGTTCACTGCTAGTCATGCCTCATCTTAAAAACACACGTTTAACCGAAAGAAGAAGCCGTTTGGATGAACATCTGTAACAAATAACAAGTGCCGTGAACTTTACATTTAGTTGAACAAATTTCCAAAGAAAGCCCATTTTAATGATGAATCTTATGTTAATGTTATGGTAATGAATACTTGTTGTTGCACAATAATTAAATTGTGGCTACACTCTTTGTCTTCTCTCTGCTTCAGGAGTCAAGTTCATCCTGGTTGGACAGCATCATCAGCCACCTAGCTGACATCATTCTCCTGGAGGACACTCCTTCCATCCAGATGGAGGTTGCTGTCCTAGTGAAAGAGTTTCCAGATATACGGTGAGGGGTTTAACAAATTAACAGTGTTGGAATGTTTCTAGTGCAACTAGGAAGCGTCTATAAAAACAGATATTCTGTGCTCTACCCCCAAAGGTCCTATATTCTTTTATGCTTACTGCTACACATTCACAGTGCTGTTTTTGGCACTCAGCCAAAGCAAGGAAAATGTAAGACCATGTATGTGTTTTTGTTGCTTTTTTTTGGTCACAATGGATCAAAACAAGGAAAAGGAGCACGGAAACATATCTACATTAACTTTGCTATTTTTGGAGAGGAGCACGGGTCTGTTTTGAGAATGGATGAGGCTGAGAGGCCTCAGGGGGGGAGTCCCAGCCACGGAGGCTGTTTGTGCACAGATTAAGACTCAGGTGACGGTTGGCAATGTACGACCGCGTGTGACGCATAACCCTCTGTGGAGCAGACAGGAAGTTGCTGCCGAGTACTTCCTGTTCCTGCCACCCTGCAGGAGACAGACTGGTGCCACACTTGGAATCAAAGAGGGAGAGGTGTAGAGAAGGAGAGCAAAACATAGTAGTTCAGACCCGGAGACATGCTAACTCACTGCTTGACTCACCCCTTTTGTTTACTGTATGGCATTCCCTGCTGGTATTTTAGGAGATGAAAGGCTGCCGGCCTTCCTTGAGTTTTCTGGGTGCTTCATTCAACTGCAGCAGAGCCCTTCATGCACACGTGACTGCGCCAACACATGAGCATAAACATCAATCCTTCAAACTCGGATCTTTCCTCCATATTCAAACATGTACCTAAATGCCAAAAAACTAAAATTTACCAGTGCTTTGTAGATTAATTATAAGCCATTAATAACAACAACTTTTGGGTCCCCTTGATATTACACTTGCTTTGTCTCCTTAGCTAGCACTTCATCATTAATTTATCAAGAGGAAACACTGAAGATTTAATGGATTATTATAAAAACCCTATTTAGAACATTTATACCCGCAGGTACCTTATTAGAAAGTGAGAAATCCATTATTCCCAATATTTATAACTGCAAACAGAAAGTATAAACACCAGTCAAAATGGACTTTTCACAACCTTTTCACAACCTGGCTAAACAAGGACTCAAGATTTCAAAAATATACTTGTCACATACACAAGTAATATGTGCAGTGAAATTAAATGTGGCATGGTCCTGAAGTTGTGTCAAAAGACTAATGTGAAAAATAAGGATCAGAAAAAAGAAATTCAAAGGATAAGGATAAAAATAATACATTTTAAATATATGTCAAAAGTAAAATCTAAAGTTGGTCTTATTATTGGCTTACAGACAATCTATGAAGCATTAGCAATTATTTATTAACCATTAATATAGTTACAAATATAAAACCCTTATGAAATGTACCTTTTTAAAGGGTGACACCAAATTTTCTGTCCCTTCCCAGAAACAGATGGTATGACTCAGAGAGATGTGACTGTTACTCAAAGTCATGGCAGCCTTTGACGACACCAAACAGACCTAATTTCCATTAACACCCGTCTACCCCCCTTCCTCCCTGTATCCTTCCTCCCCACAGGAAGAAGCACGTCTCCACCCTGCTGAACATACGAGGGATGATGCGGCAGGCGGAGCGCCAGGAGATCCTCAACATCGTCAAAGACTTTGAATGCAGCACTGCCCTCATGTGCCGGGACCACGCCCTCTTCTCCGACATCCCCATCACCTCGGAGGTGCACTGCATCAGCCTGGGTCTCCTCCGCCTCGCCATGACCGTCTCCAACTGGTTCTCAGAGCACCGTCCAAGGCGAAACCGCAGGACGAGTGCCAGAAACGCGACACCTCAACCTGCTGAGAGCCAGAATATGGAAGACATAAATAAACTTCACAGAGAGGACTAGCTGTTGGTATTTGTGTTAGGAGAGCAGTCACAGACATACTGTGAAGATACTGATGAGATGTACATGCACCTTGACCAAAAACTGATTGTACCAAATATTGTCACCAGCCACTTAAAGAAACTTGACCTCAGGTACTGCTCGTACTGTACACGCTCACTTACTGACATTTCTCCATCTCCAGATGTGCATTTTTAATGGAAATGTGAAACAGACTGTGTATCGCAATAGCTCACCATGATTTGTAGTATTTTTATGTTGATTTACAGAAGTAAACAAGTGGTATCAAATATCCTCAAAATGTAACTTCTTTTTTTTTTTTTNTTTTTAGCTTTTTATCCATCATTGCAGAAACAACTGCTAGCAGATGCAATGCAATATGATCTAGGATGTTTTGCTGTTTAACATGTATTTACCCAACCATATATACCCATTCTCCGGTATATAGTCCACTTGTATGTGAGGATATAGTGTATGGAAATGGAAATGTGTTGAACTCTCACTGTGAATGAAATGGATCTGTTGCTGGAAACGTAATAAAAACCCATTGACTGGGCAGACTAAACAGATTCAGCGGCTCTGTCATTGTGGGTATAAATAGTGTATTCTGTATATCAGGTGAAAAACATAAAGGAATAGTTTTTTCTCTGCATACTGTCACAGTTATGTCAACTCTTAGAATGGATATGTCAATATACAATTGTCTTATTCTGCCTACTTCTAAATTTAGGTGTTGTGGCCCCTGAACATGGGAGTGTCAGACACTAAGTCTACAGCTATGTTAAACAACACATACCAAAAGGCACTTTGACAAACAGACGCGGGCCTGAGGGTCTGACGCAGAACCGATGCTGCCAGTACATATACACACATACTTTATGCCTTGGTTGTTTATCTTAAGGATATGGCTGCTTTGTTCAGTAAACTGAGAGCTTAAAGTATGGGGCTCCACCACGGCTACTATATGACGCTCTGCCGGCGTACAACAAGAGGGGTCATACACCCCGAGGCCAACAACGGGATGTTTTTCAATAAACAAAGATTTCCTGTTGTCCACTGAGGTGCCAACGGATGCTTTTATTGGAGCCAAGTTTACGTTATGCACTAGGAGGGAACTTCCCCTCTGCTGTCCAGAGTGAAGGTGCAGCAGCCACGGAGCTTTTTCATGTCTGAGCAGCTCGTGGGCTTCTCAAAACAAAGTCAGCCAGCCTCAGCAGGGGTCATTCTGCACACTGACCTCTGCGAGTCAGTGGGTCTATATCTGAATTTGAATGACCAGCTGGCTGCTTTGAATTGTGGAAATAATTAATACGGTCCGTTGTCAGGTCGTTGGATTTTACAGCTGGTGGTTGGACACACTGGCACACATTTATCTGAAAATCATGGAATTACAAAGACTTGTCAGGTGTTTGGGCATCGCATCGTCACCACACAGCAGTGAGGTCAGTGTGGTAAAGTTTGGTCACAGGTCTTCAAGTGGACCTGAGGGGCCTCAGCTGATCTTGGTGATCCAGTAAATTTATATATTAGATTTTGTCGATGTTTCGCACCAACACCTGGTAAACCTGAAGTTTAAACATAATTTTAGTTTTATTAAATGTAAACCCCAGCCACAACCAGATCACAACCAGAAAAGCAGAAAGTAACAGAGTAACGAAAGTTAAAGATCCCCTCCAGACATGTTTAAGATGTATACAAATACTCAGATATGTCTGATGTGGTTTTCCCACAAAAAAGTTCAATTACCCACTTAGAAATTCTTACATCTCCTCCTTCACCCTCACTGAAATATCCAAACTCTATGAATATGCAAATTTTGTTCATTTCAAAAGTTCAACTGCTGGACACAAGATGCCTCCTACTTCAATGTAGTCCATCAGTGTGTGTGGACTGAAGGTTTCGAGTTTCCACATCACGCTTGTGTAAACTGCATACTGGACAATTGGCTTCCAAACTGTTGCAGGTCACAAAATCCTGCTGGTACGTCTTAAACTAAGATTTAAGGTGAGGACAGAACCTTCCACCTTCAGCAGATGAATGTGAAAACGTCTTCTAGTGTCACACTCTGCACACACATCATTCTGCACAGCTCAAACATCACGGTGAAGGAACACTAACCAAAACACATTTCACCGGAGAGGAATGTAAATGTTGTTTAAATATACTGTCTTTATCCTTAATAAGTTCTCTGATACTTTCTATTGACACTTGCCGCTTGCCTGTATGTTTTATGGTCCGGGTTTCTGTCCAAGGCTAGTAAGAATCATATGATTAATCTGTCAGACATTAAATGCAACGACGATGCACATCCAGAAGCTGCCGGACGGCATAAGCAGGATGGCCATCAATGAGCCGAGGGGGTGAAGGAGCTGCTGCAGGGGGAGACAGGGGACTGGAGCAGACAGGTTTAATCAGGGATACATGGAACGTGGGGTGGATCCTGAGGGAGGCCGGGAGTTTCAGGCGCACAGCGGAGGGATTGATGACACGCTCAATTTTGAAGGGACCAATTAATCGGAGGGGAGAGTTTTTTAGATGCCACTTTCAATGGCAGGTCCTTGGAAGAGAGCCATACCTTTTGGCCTGGGGTGTAGATGGGAGCTGGGGCACGGCAACGGTGGCCTTTTTGACTGGGACCTGGCGGAGGCAAGAAGAAGGGCAGCACGGGTCTTCCTCCAAGTACGACGACAACGGCGCAGGTGGTCATGAACAGAGGGGACTGCAACCTCAACCTCCTGGGCTGGGAACAAGGGGGGTTGGTAACCAAGGGTGCACTCAAAAGGTGACATACCTGACGAGGCGTTGGTGAAAGTGTTGTGGGCATATTCTACCCAGGGTAGCTGAGCACTCCGGGAGGAAGGGCTAGTAGAAGTCACACAGCGTAGGGCAGTCTCTATCTCCTGCTTAGCCTGCTCGGTCTGGCCGTTGGACTTGGGGTGATATCCAGAAGAAAGACTGACATTGATACCAAGAGCAGAACAGAAGGATTTCCATACCTGGGAGGTAAACTGGGGACCCCTGTCGGAAACGATGTCTGTGGGAATGCCATGCAGACGGAACACATGGGTTACCAGCAGGTCCGCAGTTTCCCTGGAGGATGGGAGCTTGGGGAGAGGAATGAAGTGGGCTGCTTTGGAAAATCTATCAATTATGGTTAGGATGACTGTATTACCATTAGATGGGGGTAGGCCGGTGACGAAGTCCAGTGCTATGTGCGACCAGGGGCGGCTGGGTATGGGCAGAGGGCGAAGCAGACCGAAAGGGGATTTAGTGGAGGTTTTGTTCCGGGCACAGACCGAGCAGGCTGAGACAAACTCCCAGACATCCCTTTCCATAGTCGACCACCAAAAGCACTGACGCAGGAAGGCAAGGGTCCGGTTCACACCAGGGTGACAGGTGAGGTGAGTAGAATGACCCCACTGGAGAACATCGGAGCGAACAGAATCTGGAACAAACAGAGCGTTACTAGGTCCGTTACCTGGGTCTGGCTGGTTCTGCTGGGCCTGGCGGATACGAGACTTGATTTCCCACGTGACGGCAGCAACGATGCAGGTGGATGGCAAGATGGGGTCTGGCTCGGAACCAGAGTGGTTGGCAGTGAACTGGCGGGAGAGGGCGTCAGGCATTAAGTGAGTGTGAACTTGAATCTACCAAAGAATAATGCCCACCTAGCTTGCCGGGAGTTCAGACGTTTGGCGGTCTGGATGTAGGACAGGTTTTTGTGGTCAGTCCACACGATGAAGGGGAGTACGGAGCCTTCCAGCCAGTGATGCCATTCCTCAAGGGCCAGCTTAACTGCTAGGAGTTCCCGGTTACCGATGTCATAATTTGTCTCTGCAGGTGAAAGCTTACGGGAGAAGAATGCACATGGGTGGAGGTTCTGATCAGAGGGGAAACGTTGAGAAAGAACAGCACCTGCCCCGGTTTCGGAGGCGTCCACCTCCACAATGAACTGGAGTGCAGGATCTGGCTGAGTGAGGACTGGAGCGGAGGAGTTCCAGGAATGCGGACTCTGCCTCAGGGGTCCAATGGAACGGAGTGGAGGTGGAGGTGAGAGCGGTGAGCGGTGCTGCTAGGCGGCTATAGTTGCGGATAAATCATCTGTAGAAAATTGCAAACCCTAGGAAGCGCTGTAGCTGCTTCAGGTTTGTGGGCACTGGCCAGTCTGTGACTGCCATGACTTTGGCGGGGTCCATTAGCTCCTGTCCCTGTGCAATGATATAACCCAGAAAAGACACAGAGGAAGCGTGGAACTCACATTTTTCAGATTTAACAAAAAGCTTGTTCTCCAACAGCCGAGAGAGGCTATACATCCGGCTACAGGGGAGAGGAGCTGCAGGCTGAAGGTTGATGGCACAGTCATATGGCCGGTGAGGCGGCAGCGACAGGGCATGCTTGCTGAACACAGGAGCTAGATCGTGATACTCGGGAGGGACTGATGACAGATCCGGAGGTTCTGGAATAGACTGGGGCACAGACAAAGCAGGTGCAAAAGCAGAGTGTAGACAGTTAGAGTGACAAAATGAACTCCAAGAGGTTACCTTTCCAGCAGTCCAGTCGATCTGTGGGTTGTGCAGCTCTAACCATGGAAGGCCAAGAACCAGGGGAGAGTGAGGGCAGCCAATTATGTGGAGACTGATCCTTTCCTGGTGGTTTCCAGAGAGGCACACCTGTCTCCACTCACACAATCACACACACACACAGACACACACACACACAGGGAGAGAGAGCCACTAGGGGAGTGGCAGCAGGTTAGGGAGACACAGAATGGGAACTAGAGGGGGTGGCAGGTGAGGTCGTAGGAGCAGATGTTTAGTGCATAAGTGCTTCTGCATTGCCAAATATCAGGTATGCTATGATAAGATTTGAAATTATTGTTAGTGGTGACAGTAGAAGCAGAGTAGGGATTACTTCACCTAGTTCCAAAATGCATGGAGAGGGGAAAAAGTCTAGGAAGTAAAACTCCCGCAGCACTTGTAGTATACAGAACAACTTCATTGATAGACCAACACGTTTGGGCTTGTGGCTTTCATCCTCATCATCCTGACCCTGATGATGGTAATAGATTACTTTGCAGATGTCTATAAGTGAACTGTCTGTTTATCTGTTTTGTTCCAGATTTATTGACATTCATGATGGCCAATTTCTCAGAGATGAGTTAATTAGCCTGTTTGTGTGATTGATTGTGACTGTAAGAACAATGCTGCTCACTGCTTGGTTGCTTTCACAGGTTAAATGTTTCTGACTGTCCATCTTCCAAATGCAACATGTTCAGTTCTGCAGCAACTTCCTCTGAATGACACGCGTTTGATTCATGGCTAAAAATAATCAGCATGCAAACTTGTGAATGCACCACGACGGAAAGACTCATATATGTCCGAAAAAAGTTTCAAACATACTCAAATATTTCTTCAAGCTATTTACCTGTTACCGACAATAGACCTCAGATACCGCTGACCTCGGACTGCACCGTGCACTTGTTTTTATTTTCAATAAGTTCCACGAATTTGTGGGACAGAACAGGAAGAACATTAAGTGAAGTTGGCATCAACTGAATGTTAAGTTTGGCAGTGTGGCTTCTGAGTCATATGTATATCTAAGAGCATTATCAGACATCCTTTCATATGGCAGACTGAAGGCGGATGTTGAACCGCTGTTTTCCAGGTATCCCAGGCAGGGATTACCATCTCTGACTGAGGAGGGCAGGTAGGAGTGAGGGCCAAGCTCTTGGAGGTTTCCCTCGATCAAGCTGTTGAAGGTGAAACAGTGCACAGTATCACAATGCAATCCCTGGGAAGCACTCCCCTGCTTCCTCTCATTAACACAGCTCTGCAATGGAAAATCCATCTGGCTGTATTCACTGTTTGTTTTCGGAAGCAAGCCGTGCCCTGTCTTTGTTCACACTGAGATGCACTTTTCATGGTTCCACTCTTTTCTGTTTGTTTGCTTCTCATGCAGTCCTATGTGAATCTAAAAGTGCTCAATTAAGAGATTGAGTGTTGTGGTTGAGAGGGGCACTGGTTTCAGGTCAGTTCTGAGCACTAGGGCTTGTTTAGTCTAGACAAGGCCACTCCACTGTTTTTTTCCTCTTGCTTCAGTCAATACTATGCCCATAACTCTATGGCTATGGGACTCATAAACCAGCTCACTGAAATACTGGGCTGATATTGAGCATTTTAAATCACATATCTGCCAGTTAGTACTGTCCACTTTAGGATTAGTGTCAATCTGTAAAAAGCAATAAAACCTGGTTCACCTTGGTTCATGCTGCATTAAAGGACAATCTTGTGGCTGTGCATTGAAACATCCCTTTTAATACTGCCAACAACTTTCACACTACACCAAAGATTTTAAATTAATTTCTAAACTTCCAGAGAGTTAAAATCAACTTTCAGAAATGTATAATTTGCTGTAGATAGGTGACTTTTCACACTGAACATTTTACGTGACTTATTTTACTCACTTGCAGGTACAGACTGCTTTGACAACTCTCCCTGCTGATGCAAACGTACGCTCAGACATCAGATCAGGGTGTCAAACAGCAGCCTTTAAATGCAGGAAACAACTGAATTAACATTGTCCTTTTTACAATGTCCGTGTTTGTTTATTGTTAGTCTGCTGGGTTTGACTGTCTAGCAGAATATCTGAAGAATACAATGATTTTCCCCAGAAAACTCTCAACAGTTGGATATCAGAGCATTCTTGAATGTACCACCAGGTGAGTTTTCAAAATGGTTCCTGTTCCCAACTTTATTGACTCATGGTAATAAATTTCAGTCTAACATCTAGTCATTCACTGCTCACTGTTATGTGTCTCTAACAAGCTGAAGTATTTGCAAGTTGCTAGGACAGTTGCAAATGACTTAATACTGAAATAAATGGAAACCAACTTCTGCTTGGAATAAAAACTTTGGAACTTGGTGTACTTTGGAAAATGACTGAGAGTAAAATAATTTAATATAATTTGTGGTTAATGGGTATCATACAAAAACCCCAACATACAATACTGCTGCTTTTTTCTTTAAAAGAATCATTTGACATTTTGGGAAATATGCCTACTTAGCTACAGCCAGGAGATGGTCAGCTTAGCATATAAACTGAAAACAGGGTGAAAAAGCTTGCGTAGCACACTCCAAAGGTAAAAAGAATCCGCCTAGAATAAGCTCACTGATTAACACGCTAAACTTTAGAGGTTCTGGAAGGTGATTTTCTTTTTTTTTACCTTTGGACAGAGCCAGGCTAGCTGTTTCCCACTGCTTCCAGTCTTTATGCTAAGCTAAGCTAACAGCCTGCTGGCTGTATCTCCATATTTAGTGTACAGACATGAAAGTGGTGTTGATATTCTCATCTAACTCTCGGCAAGAAAGCAAATAAGCATATTTCCCAAAATGTCAAACTATTCTTTCAAAGTTTAACTCCACATCTTTGTTGTGAGTGAGCTTTTGGGATTAATTTTTAGGGCGTCAGCTGTTTTTAGGAATGATTTGCTGAGATGTAAGTAATTAATTAAGCAATTGAGATTCTATAAAAACTTTTACCTTCATCTTTTTCATCACTCCAATCAATGGTACAGTGGAAAATGACAGGAAAATGTAATTGAGGTTGAAAATGGCCAGATGTGTTAAGCGCACTGCTAACCTACACTGTAAAAAAACAACGTAAAAAGACGGTCAAATGACTGGCAATTCAAATAAAGTGCAAAACCAATAAATTTACAGACATTTTCATTAAAAGGTTTGCAGAGAAACACTGTTATTTTTCCTGAATTATTACGATACTGAACAAACTCCTCATTCTGATTCTGGTTTTCAAATAAATTTGTAGGGGAACACTCAACCCATGCCGTGTTTTTGGAATGTCCTTGGTTTAAAATGACAACATTTTAAGAATTTAAAGGGGGTTAGTGAATCACTTCATGAAATTGAGTTTCAGTCAAAAGTGGTATCTTCATCAGCTTCCCAACATGTTTTATTCACTTAGTGGTGGCTTTGCTTGAGGTGTGGCCCTGTCAGCCAACACATTGTGTAACCACATATGAACGACCCGTTCTGACATGACCAGGGCAAGATTCAATAGAGAGAACCTCCTGTCCTCTCCTATGTCCAGTGTACACTGTCTGTCAGGATGGCTGCCCACTTGAACCAAAACAATGGTGCACTTCGTCACTCCTGATGGGATATCCTGATTTATGTTACGCGAGCGTATCCATCGAGTGGATCTTTATTTAGCGATGAGGAGGTGCATGGCCCTGCCTGCCGGTGCCCGCTAAACTCCAGATCTGACCTAACAGACACGGCAACCTGTTTGTTTCGTTATCAACAGTCCCATTAAATCATCATTCTCAGGCCTTGGCCACAGACGGAGCAGAGGAAGTCCACCTTTGTTCAAAGCAGGGACTACAATCTAAAATAAACTTTGTCTTAAAATTTATCAGCAAATCATCTGCATGCTTCAGCCTTTATTTCTTTTAATGTTGATACATTTGATTTGTGCTAAAAGTTATCCTGGGTGGATACATGGATATAAATATTTTGCTCAGGTCTGTGCTGGCCTGATGCCACTTACACTGTAAACATCCCAACCTGTGGAGTTATTTGTTTTCCTTTGTTTAAACTATTTTGACGTCTATATAATAGTGAGAAAAGAACAGGGGGAGGCTTTGTTGGTCCTGAATGTCTGTATTTATGCGAGCACATCCCCTGGCCTCACAGACCTGGCCTCATTACAGCAGGGCGCTCAACATCAACGCCAATCAACCAATGATACAGCAGTAAAAAGGAAGATGGAAAACCTCCGACCTCCAGGTGGTGATCATCATAAAAAGAAGCAAACCAAATGAATTCTAATCCTGTTTGCTTTTTTATGAGGGCAGTGTTGGTCTGTCAGTCAGTCTGTCTGTCTGTCAGTCAGAGGATGGTGCATGGATTACCATAACATTTTGTGACATTCATGGTCCCCAGACTGACTTTGATGAACCTCTTACCTAAAGCCTCTATATTGACTCTCCGTTCAATTCAGCAACACTAGCAGGTTGGCATTTTTTGGCTTTTGGTTAAATGTCTTGGCAACTGTTGGGTAGATTTCCATAAAATTTTGTACAGACATTCACAGTTCTCAGGTGACAAATCCTAGAATAACTTTGCCTCTTCTGCTCGTTGGTGACGGAGGGCGGCATTCTCTGCAGCTCCCACAATAACTTCACAAAAACAAGAGGTTAAAAATAGATGAGAGGCAAAAGAAAGAGGAGAGAGTGGGGATGACAGTGAATGACTGTGCTGTCAGATCTTTTCATGGAAAACAGGGTGGACAAACGGACATCCTTAAAGGCTGTGTATTTGTGAGGGAAGTCTGTGGCCTGTCTTAAAGGCCTCACCTTTACTCTCAGGGAGGAATTTCTCCTGTTGGAACCCCAAACACAAACATGGTCATAGCAGCCTGTAACAGAAGAAGTGGCAGGAGCTGATGTTTTGATAGGCTCAACCTTAGCTTATGTTATCAAATGTGAAAAATAAAAACTTTTGGATGATAAAGTCAGTCTTGTTGTGCTGTTCTGCACTACAATCACAACTCACTCCATGAGGAAACATTTAAAAATGCATGAATTAGTCAATCAACATACCAATCAAGGACTTCTTGTAATATTTTCCTGATGACAACATATTTGTGTCTGCCAGTGTTTCTGATAGTGAACAAAGGTGATGCACTGTTTGTCCAATTAAACGCAGCTCCGGTGTTCGCGAAGAAGCCTCCCCCACGTTGTTTTGTCACGATCTCTCCAGTAAATTGTCTGTTCCTACCGTTAACAACAAATTTATTGGCTCAGGCCGTTTGCAAGAACGGAAACTACTTTGCATGGCAAGGAATAAGTCTGGAGCTAAACAATGGTTCCTCTTGTGAAATATGGCAACAGGGTCTCACCTTTGGCTCCTTGTGCCTTCTCCCCTGGCTTATTTACGTAAGCAGGTTGTGTTCTGTACCCCATCAGGAAGAGGTGTTGCAGGAAACCCAAATCTGAGGTAAGATTTAGAGCAAACTCACCGCATTAGACCCCAAAAGAGAGCTTATCTGATCTCTCAGGGAGGTGAAAGAAAGGGTAAACACAAGTGTGACCTGTGCACCAGAACCTACAGGGAGCCAGAGATTCACTTAACTGGATTTGATTGGAGGCCGTGTTGTTTCCACATTGCGAGGAGGTTATGCTGACCTACAATATAACCTGTCTATTGTGTTCAATTCCGGCAATACCAATTATCATTAAGCTGCTTTTTGATGCACATTAAACTTTCAACAGCAACAGCTTAAGACATGATGAACAACATTGTAAAAACAGAGTAAAAACAGGTGATGATTAAATAAATGTACCAGAGGAAATCATTGACGCATTGTTGAACATTGTGTAGTTACTGCACTTAATAGATCAAAGGCTATATTACAGGCGTCAATCACTTGTAAAAGTAAAAATCCTTCACTTTTACTAAAGCTGTTTATCGTTCTGTATTTCTTTTGACTTAATACCAGTGGTGGGAGAAGTATTCAGTTCCTTTACTTCAGTAAAAGCTGTAATCCCACAATGTGAAAAAACTCTATTTCAAGTAAAAGTAAAGAAATATCATCAACAAATTATCTTAAAGTATCGAAAGTAACAGTAGGCATCAGGCTGAATGGCTTCATTCAGTGTGTTTGATTATATACTGTATATTATATTGTTGGATTATTATTACTGCATTAACGTGTAAGCAGCATTTTAATGTTTAATGTTAAGCAGCTGGTTGAGATGCAGCTAGTTTTAGCTACTTTACATAGTGTTGGGTAGTCTCATCTACATGTTCTGTTATAAACTAGAGTTTCCCAACCCCTGGGCCACAGACCAGTACCAGGCCTGGGAAAATTTGTTAAAGGGCCACGAGGAAACAGTATTAAAAGCTGAATAATAATGAAACAACTTTATAGGCTATTTATTCCTTGAACTTGGCGCAGCCTGTGCAGTCTGTGTGAGGACACGACCTCAGTGTGGCTGAGAGGTCACAAAATTGATAGAAAAGCTGTCCGCAGTGCAAAAACTGATCATATGTTTTGTGTGTAAAATCTTAATCTGCTAAGTAACTAGTAGTAGTGCAGTAAAAAGAACAATGTTCATATCTGAAATGTAGTGGAGTAGAAGTATAAAGTAGCACAAAATGAAAATACTCAAGTAAAGTGCAAGTACAAAATTGTACTTAAGTTCAGCACTTGAGTAAATATACTTAGTTATTTTCCAGTTACTTTTTTTCCATTCCTCATTCTTATTGTTTGCACCCTGCAAACAATAAGAATAAAGCTGGCACCAATTGTGTTTTCAATTACTTTTTGTTCCTCTTTATTGTCCTCAGATGTCTAACATGAATATATTATAAATATATGAAATTGGAGTTAATTTCACATGTTAAATGCTATCACAGATATCAAAGATTTCACACAAATAAAAAGTTTGATAAAAGTTTGATAAATCCAGGCCCAGATCCTCAGCAACTTCTTGGGTTCCAATAAAAATGTGATTTTCAAATAGATAATATTATAGAACATGTCAGAGGTGAACAGATAATCTGGTGCAACTTTTTAAACAATAAAAAGAGAATAATTATCACCAGTCCATAGAAACATCAGCCCACCAACCAAAATAGGTTGTGAATGCAACATGAGGTCTCAGCAGCTTGTCTCACCCCTTCATGAACCCCCATCCATCTTTCACCAGCAGAGAGTTAAAGTTTGAGCCTAATGACTCCACATCCTCTCTGCCCTCCTGCTGACAGTGCCCCTGCGAACTTGCCCTCTCACACTTAACAATTGGCCCGTTTGACCTTTGACACATGAACCTACTCATCTTTTTCACACCCATCAGTGCATCGGTATGAGCACCCCATGTTTTCTCCTGTCTGTGTTATACAACAGGTCATGAGCATTGACTGCTGCGGATCACGATACCAGCTTCTGGGCAGTGGGGTACATGTCTGGCTCGACTAAACCCAGGAGGTATTTAGTGTTTAATGGAAGTTCAGTGGTGTAACCTACAGGGCAGCAGAGGTATAGCATAACAAGGCAGCAACACTATACTGTTTGTTAACATGTATGTACTGAGCCTAAGCAGCAGGAGGAATCTTTTCTTAAATATGCACTTTAGTTAAATAACAACATTTTTATATATTCAGCCTTTGGATCTTAAATCTTGTACCTACAGTACGTGACACCAAATAAACCCACAAAGTAATGTATCCAGCTTGATGAATGCAAAGTCTATTTGATTATTATTTTTAGGCATATAATGACATAATACACAATGATCAATAGTATGTATTATTTTAAGTGTATTGCTCCTTTTCTTTAACACTTTCACCAATCCAGACAACAATGGTTAGTAACAACGGTTACACATTGCCACCCTCTGGTGGCTCTCATTTGGCATTACAAGACCAAACTGCTCAGACCTTCATCAAACTGAGGTGAGAAGCAAGATAACTTTATTTGGATAGCAAGGCTTACTGAATTGATGAACATTGTTTGCTGTTGTAGAAACATTTTCACCACTGAACAAACAATATGTGTCCACACACTGTGTATTTTGGACAGCTAAGAAGTTTTGGGAATCTTGCTCTGGTTCAACTGTGGTTGGCCAATAGACCTGTTAGATGAAACTCAGGGCAGAGGACACCCCCACTTCTACCTCTTGTCTTACTTTCAGTCAAGCCAATCAGACACTTCTCTGGATCTGAGATTAGACGACAGAAAGCACCGGTCGGACCTGGACTAGACCCTGTAACCGGAGCATGCTGAATGGCTGGCTCTGCTGCCTGCTGAGCAAAAGGAAGTCAGGAGAGACAGATGAAGGGATCTTCTTGTAGAACTAGTCTACCATTATGAAGATCACAGTATGGCCATTAGAGGGTCAGGGGAAATGAGAGACCAGGGTTTCTTGGGAATGGGTGTGTCTAGGTGTTCTGATGAGATGCCTTATGCTGAGGAAAAGTAGGCCAAGCAGCAAGTCTCGGTGTCACCTTCAACAGAAGGCCTCTGTCCTTTAAAAACAATGACGAGCTGTCAGTTATGTGGAGCCCAGTGGATAACTTGGCAACAGACAGAAACTTTGGGACAAATGTCAGTCGTACACTTCCACAGTGATGGGTACCAAAGTACCAGGGTTGGAGGAAGAAGGGGTGAAATGCCCCTGTGGTCCAGGAAATCGCTCTCAGCCTCGCAGGTCACGGGTGACGCTGGAAACTGAGCTCTTGATGAGGATGCTGAATGTGGCTGCCACAGAGAAGAGCCTCTGATAAAGACGCTAGAAGACCCCAGAGGTTGCTGGATTCTATTTCAAAATAAGTTTTTACCAATCCAGAACCACATGGATGTTCTTAAGATTATAAAACCCAGCACCCCTACCACAGAAACGTAGAATTTGATTTAGCATAGCAAACATAACATGCAGCAGACACCCTTCTCCTAAAGCAGGGGGATGTTACAACACAATACTCTTCAAGCTCAACACTTTGTCTTAAAACAATCGTCAGGTGTCCATATGAACATTCAAACAGTTTTTGCTTTCTGTTAAGCATCATATTAGCTTCAAATAATCATTTTAATATATTTTTGCAATTTGCACAGAATGAGGACTACAGATTTTGTCCCCCATCACTTACATTGAAATCGCTTTAGGAAGAGATCTCTTGATAGCCCATATGAACAAAAGGAATGATTACAGCAAGCAAAACCTGTTCAACGCTCATATGGGCACCTGACGATTGTTTTAAGACTGACTTGAACATATCCTTTAAGTCCCTGTGCTAAGCATTGACCTGTGGTGGAAATGCCCTGACGTGTCCTACAGGTAGGACCTGATGAATTGACAGGGCGTCAACCACAATGCCTCCACACAGATCTCCATACGTGACCTTTATACAGAACACACCTACATAGTGGTGGGACTGCGATATGCCATCAGAAAGCCAATGGGGACCAACCACTTACAACCACTCAATCACAGCAGCACACACAGCAACTCATGTGATGTGTGCACCTCCCTTCTCTGTGCCAACCCCAGAGATGACCTGTGGAAGTCAATAAGGGCCATTAGTCTAGAGTACACCAGGCCACATGTCATGGACAGTGAAGACAAAAGTATCCATGGAAATGTTATCATTTTAGGGGCTGTAGAAGAGTGGATGAGAAGCAGTGCTGCTCCTGTATTTTATAGAGACACCTCTTAAAGGTTCATCAAATGGTTGTGTGTGTAGGCCTATGCAGTTTTCAGTGTGCTGAGAAGAGGACAGGGTTAGCGTGTACGGAGGCTGAAGAAGGTGAAGGCTGAATGAGCATTATTTGCTCTGAACTGAGGAAGTTCTAATAATTTGTTACACACATATAATACGACCTAATATACCTAATTTCAAAACATTTTTCCAGTCTTTCAGTCAAGTTTTCATAATATTTTATTGCATGACAGACAGAGGGGTTTCAGGGGTTTGTTGTGAAGTGATACCTCTGTCTTTTTAAATTATTTGCTTTATCTGAAAGAAGAACCTTGGCCTCCAAGTAGAGATTGCTCCTCTCCCTGTGCAGGCCACTGCCTCACAACCCATCACGAACACCAGGTCATATAAAAGCAGAAAACACTCAAATGAATCAGAGGATGAGTGGATGGTGAGGCTCTGTACTTCGGCCATCTTTGGAGAGTTTATGCTAATTTACGCACAAATCTACGCTGGTAAAACCGGCAGTGGGTTGTGTTGTGTTGGACCTGTAAGCGCCTCTGATGTGGCGCATCTCAGCTGCGTCAAGTCAAATATGATTAGACAGATCAGACAGGAAGAGGAGATGTTTGGTTTCCAAAATAAAAGTGGAACATTTGTCGCTTTGGAGAACTGGGGCGTTGATCCATCCATCCATTTCTGTACCTGCTGGTTTCTTCTCAGGGTCATGGGTAGTGATGTCTCTCCCAGCTTGCATGGAGTGAAAGTCAGGTTAACACACAGAGAGCACAAAAGTGCCCACATGGGATATTTTATGTATTTTTGGTTGCCCTATGAATGACATCTTGCATTATGCTTTTACAAGCAATGAAAGGATTTTTGACTTCTCTGTATTTCATAATGACCCCTGAAGGAGGTATGGACCTAGTTACACATGTAAGATATACATATGAGCAATATTAAATCATTACTTCAAAGTAGCTATTTTTATCTCAACAAACTTAAATTCTTAACTTATTTTTTAGAGTTGAATATTTTTTTTTCAGATTTAACATTGCTTGGATCCTATAATATATCATCTAATAAAACATTTTAGTTTATTATGGAGTAACCTGGACCTAAGTGGGCTACAGGCCTTTAGTGATCCAATAGCCATAGGTCCTGCTTGAGGAGCTCAGACCGCTTAAATCAGCAGTTCATCATCTTTAAGTTGCTAAATTCACTTTTATACTCTCATTTTCAGAGCAGCCTTTTATTTTTGCCTTCAGCCTTGCTTCAGTCCTTTTCCTTACTGTTGCCGTATGTTATTGTTCCTTGAGTTTTACCTTATTCTGATGGAGCGATGTGTCTATATTGTATTTAAAAAGTGAGACTTTTCAATTTTGCAATTTTTATCAGGAGAGGTGTTCCAGTTATTTTACTCTCATTGATATAAATGGGGTGGACAAAATAATAGAAACACCTGTCACTATAATGCAATACAGTTCAACAGCACCACAAACTGCTCTGTCGTATTAGAGTTAGTTTTAGCTTGGTGCAGCTAACGCAGCGGCAGCTGAGTGAAGGATGTGTTACAATGAATTACTGTTGGTTCATAAAGGCTGTTACTTCAAAAGCAAAGACCGGAACCCCGGTGTCTGTGTATTCTTCCGGACTTGATGGTGGTGCGCATCTCTCCGACCGAGAATACCGATTTCTGAACATTTCGGCCTTTTTCCCCGCTGCACCGTAAGCTGTGTTTTCCTGCGAGCGGCTGCAAAGGGGAGCGGGTTGCATTTGCGTCGCGAGGTTAAAGTGAAAGATTATATCGGTCAGTATTATGACAAACGGACATGACACACATCCAGAAGGGGCTGCATTTGTTTTGTATGGCGAAATGAGGCAGGGGGTGGAGAGTCGCCACAGAGACGCTGGGCTCCGGCCAAACATCACCGCATTTTAGCACTTATTCGATGCTCGGGATTTGCATTGCATTGCATCTGCTGCATCGTTGATCGGCCGTATTTTTGCAAAGTGCATGGTGGAAAATGCAGCTTGTTTGAGGACAACCCCCCTCCAGATATCCATTGCTGCCATGATAGGCAGAGGTCTCCTCTCGACCGCGGCTCGGCCGGTTGGAGAAGAGGCAGATTGATTTGGGACGGTGGGTCGCATCTGCGGATGTTATTCTGTCTGTGGAGCCTGTAAATATCATCCGCGCAAACACACCGTGATTCTTACTCAGGGAAAAAGGAGAAAGAAAACATGTCCTCTCGATCTGCATTACCGTCTGGAAACGACAGGAGTACTGGAGACCATGTAAGTGCAATTACAGCCTATAGCCTCTATTTGTGTGCATGCAAAAGATAAACCGTGCATCCCTTAAAAAAAAGACCTGCTCGCATATGTGGCCTTGGGCATTGACTGGGTTTATTCACAGTGCAGATGGGGGTCATAGATGGTGCTTTTTTGCCTCATTAGGTGAAAGGACTGTGGAGGTGATACTGGATGGATGTTTTAGCAGAACAGGCTCTTTCAAAATGGGCTAACCTTGAGTGTCTGCGCAGGGAAAGAGCTGATGGCAGGCAAACAGCCCGGAATGAGTCCATCCGCATACGATAACACTCAGTGGATATGCGCAGAAAGCCTGAAAACCAGCCGTCACCTCTTATTATAAGGCTATGGAGAGATAGTGATGTCACATTATACTCCTTGCTGCTGCTGCTGCTGCCGCCTCTATGTGTGTGCGTGCGTGTGCGCGCGCGTGCGTGTATTCCCCAGAAATTGGATGGGTGGGACGAGAGCACAGAAGGCCAAAATAAATGTATAGAGAATATCTGGGTTGTTCGTATGAAGCGAGGGGATTACTGCGTAAAATGATGTGCAGTCCTTTGCTGCGCAGCCTACAAAGCGCCCAACCCCACAGCCAGTGGGTGTCAGACAGCGCCATACATTCAGTACAGTGGAAAACAGTAGCGGCCTGCTGGAAAGAAAGAAGTAAAGGCGATTCATTCATGTGAGACAGACAGAATATAACAAGGTCTGCATACATATCGAGTGTCAGTATCTATCTATCTATCTATCTATCTATCTATCTATCCACACTCATTATTAATGTATATCAAAATGGTGACATGACTGATTGACGTTGCATTATGTCATTTCTCTGCCCTAAACACTTCTGGCAAGACCCCCCACCCCCCATCTGTTTGTTAGCAGAGCTTTCAGCACAGAGGGATGGTTAAGCTAGTAGATGTGTGTGTCTGCGTGTGTGCATGTGAGTGTGTAACTAGTGTGTAACTGGATGTGCATGTGTGTGAGTTTACGAGGTGCATGATTGATTATGAATGCAGATCCGTTCCTTCCATTAGAATGGATCTCGATCTGCTGTCATCGCTCTACAATTAAGTGATGATGACAGATGAGTGAACTGGCCGGGTGAAATGTTGTTTCCATGTTGGCACAGGTGAGGCTTGGCTTGATGTGCGCCTTACAGTCAGTGGATTAGTGTACTCCGCTGCTCGCTGTGTGTGCCTCCGGTGCTGTTGGTTGGGACTTGTCTCGTTGGTGTCTAGGTTGTAGAGAGAAAGTCCAAATTGGCTCTAGATGGGGCGTGAGAACAGGGATGGAAGCATGGGAAGGAAGGAGTGTCTGAAGGTGGGGCTTAAGGCTGCATGGTTGTGTTTGTATGTGTGTGTGTGAAGCTGAGAGCAAGATGACATGCTGGGGGGATGGAAGTGTGATGCCTCAGGGCCTGGGACTGGCCAGGGACCACTGTGCCGGCATCTGCTCCCTTTTTTACTCTTTCCTCCTATATTCCTCTCTACACTAGTTACCATTTCTCTGGCTGTCTCATTCTTTTCTGCCCCTTTTCTATCTGATATCCTGCTTTCTCTATCTCCTGGTATTGCCTCTTGTTGCCCTCCCCCCACCATCTATTCTCTGTCTTTCCTCCTCTGTATCTTTGCTTGGTTTGTCACATGACAAGAAGCGGCTTCATACTGTAATACATCCAGCTTTGTTTGTGTAAATGCACATTGTTGTCCTCCTTTTCTCTTCTGCTCTGCTTCCTGGCTGAAAATTATCTGTGACTCAAGCTTTGGACTCTTTCATCGCTGCACAACAATTCTCTGGAGCATTGGGGTCCAGAATCAAGGTGGTAACATGCAGCAGCGGCAGCAGCTAACTGTTTACTGGCTGTGAAAGCTTCAGGGCTACCTCAGATTGCAGTGAAAGTATTACCTTTATACTCTGTCATATTGCATGAAGACATCTTCCAACAGCCAAGTAGTAGACCTCTAAAGAAGAAGATGCTGAACCCAAAATGGAAACAATATGTTCAAGTGTTCATGTGCTGGACAACAGGTGTTACCCCGTACGTGAGGGACATGTATTCACGTGTAGCTCAGCTCCTTTTTGAAGCAAACATCTGGTGGAATAATTCTGTTGATGTGGCAAAGAAATGGCACTTTCTCAGTCTATCTATTGATTACATATAAAGCTGGGCTACTTATTGTAAGCATGTTTACCTGTGCAGTTTATGTCAGTGCCATACACTCATCTGTGACACAAATAGCTGCTCAGTGACTTCCTAAAATACAGCAGATACTCCGTGTGAGCGATGACACAGCGTGACAGGGAGTTCCCTGGACCTTTGCCTTAAAACTGTTTAGTTGTTGCCTAAAACCAGCATATTGTCTCCATATTCTGTGGTGAACAGAGTTCATAACCAGCTTGCAGAGACAGAAGGGACAAACCCAGATCATTTTGCTTCTGGAGACCATCAGTGCTCCATGGGTGCAGACAGTCCTGGAGGTCCTTTGCCAGCCTGCTGCTGCTGCTCTATGTGATATTGGTCTTGGCACAGCGAGTGACCCCCCCACCTCTCTTTAACCCCCCCTCCTCATTTTCTTCCAGCATGTGTCGCTGGGGGCGAGCCGCTCAGACAAGGCCACCAGCCAGTCCAGCCGCTCGCTGGGTGCCCGGTGCAGGAACTCCATCGCCTCCTGCTCCGATGAGCAGCCGCACATCGGCAACTACCGCCTGCTCAAGACCATCGGCAAGGGAAACTTTGCCAAGGTCAAGCTGGCCCGCCACATCCTGACGGGCAAGGAGGTGAGACACAGGACAGCGGAGGTCCAGGGTGGGAGGAGGGAAGGAAATGGATGGGTAGATGATGGATGGTTAAGAAAAACTGATGTTTGCAGGATGAGGAAAGGCAACAGTTGATGTTGCTGGTGTCCTTAAGATGTAATTTGGTCCAATATTTTTCAACATATTTTAAAAGAAGTATATCTTGTATTACCTCCTCATCTAATATACATGTCTCTTTTCAACAATTTTTAAGTCAAAGGCTAATGGATTGACTTACCTTCTGTCAAGACATCATGACATCTTTAAGGAACCAGGGAAACTGTAATTTTAACAGAAATGGTTGTAATCCGTTGTTCAGTTACTTTAAGAATGACAAGATTTAGACACTGAATACTAAATGACTGCATAAATGGGTACCACTTTATAGTAAGGTACACTTTATAAAAGGTTCATATGTTGTAACCAATGACTTCTTTAATGTTCAATAAGTGATTTAATAAACCTTTATAAGTCAGTCATAAGCCATTAAGAAAAACTTTTGGGATGTTAGGTTGTTTGACTGATTAGACCGTATGATCATTTACCTTCTTCTTAATGGATTACCACAATATATAATTGCATTATTACCAACTAGACAGGATGAACACAGGGAAAAGATCTTTTACAACCTGGCAACCCAAAATGTATTATAAATGGCCTAAGACTGATCTATAAAGCTTTAGTAAATGACTTATTAGTCATGAAGCCATTAGTTACAATGTTCAAAACCTCTTATGAAAGATGGCTTGATTGGAAGTGGTACACAAACATATTATTTGTATTATATTGAGCTGGGACTGTATTCTGTGAAACAGGGTAGATAGTGGTGTTACTGACATTTAGGTTAGACAGTTGGAAAGGCTTCTGATCATCATGTATGCAGGCTGTTATAAGCAAAGGCAAGTTCTAATGGTGATGTGTTTACTTTTCCTCATCAAAAACTTCCTTGATGTCTCTTCCAGGTTGCAATAAAAATCATTGACAAAACTCAGTTGAACCCAACCAGCCTACAAAAGGTGAGTTTTTCCTTTTTGTGATGGATTTGTTTATTGAGGAATATGTGCATCATGTCCTCAGGTACACAAATGAAACACATGCTACACTGTCTAATACTATCTGCCTTCATAAGCTGCAGCCAGGCATCAGAAATGTGGATGATTTGGTCACATCGATGTAATTCAACAAAATACCAATATGCCGTTGGGGACTTGGAGAGGTTCAGGTTTATCCTCAGCTGTTTCCTCCTCAGAGGGGGCAGGAATGAGAGAGCAGCTGATAGAGAGAGGGCTCGTGGGATGTGATGCTGTTTGGCAGGTGCTAGGGACTGGATGGGAGCGAAAGGAGACCTCTGCTCCAGAGATCATCTCTCGTCTCTCTCTGGGCTAATCACTGCCCTGAGAGGGGGGTGACTCATCTCGGAAACCGCGGTCACCCAACCCATCCTTTTTTTTGTGTTTGTGTTCTTAATTTGTCTTCCCTGAACACACGTAGCTGTGGATAACAACGAAAACCGCAATGCTTTTGTAGCTGTTTTGTGGTGAATGATGTTGGGTTTGGTGGCCATTTCGCTGTGAGAGGTGTCTTTATAAAAGCTTAAGTGTATGTCGCAAGGAGGGCTTTTGATGGACTGGCTTCTTTTTTCCTGCTGGTCAGCATGCTGAGTGCTGAGCCTGAACGGTGGACACTCGAGGTTTGTTGTGCATGAAGGTCAGAGGCGGAGCAGTGGACACTTTGGTTTCGCCAGCTATCAAGGGCAACCTCAGTGAGGCGCAGACACACACTTGACTCAGATTCAGGAGCTGGAATGGTAGACACCTGGAGCCGGAGACCTGGACTAGTACATACCCAGACACAACATGGCTGACATGAAGGCCATTCGATCATAGGTTGATCACATGCTCAGGTATCTCCATCTTGTCTCCCAACCACATCAATCAAGAGCTTTTCTGCCCTGTCATGCGTGCCTCATGTAGCTGCATCACACACAGAACTATCTCATGGTGAAGGAATACATGTGAATAAAAGCACAGAGACAAAAGATGCAGTCAACCATTCAATCAGCCCATAATGCTGCTTATATGCACATATGGGCCAAAGTGTCTCCCTCATTTAGCCATAAGTCCCTCCCTCTCTCTTGTCTCTTTATACCTCCCTCGGCCTGCATCAGCTCCTCTGCCTGTGGGCAAGAAGTGAACAGACCAGAAGGATCAAATCAGGGATGAAATAATTCTTCTTTATATGTGTGTGGTGTGAGTGCGATTTAGTTCGACTGGAAGATTTCTGTATGTCTTGTGACATACATTAAAAAGACCAGTATTTCTTCACGCGCAGAATTAAAGTAGCAGGGCCATAGCTGGATTTCTGGGCCTCCTGAAAGAATATTGCTAGGGGACTCCCTCAGTTGTGTCATAATCGTTACGGCCTTTCACTTTACTGGTTACAACATTGTAAAAATGTCCAAGAAGATTTGCCAAGAATAAATAGCGATTAAAGAAAATAATCCTTTGATTATATATATTTTTCTTCATTTGACCTCTTTTTTCGCAAATAATCTTTTCTTCAATCTCTGTATTTGCAATGCAACCATAGCAATGACCTTGGGTTTAACAGTATTATCAAGGCTTTAGTACATAAATGCAAGTTCTCATTGTTTTCTTTTCCCATAGCCATCAGTTGCCCTTTTGATCACTGGCTTCCTGTAATCCTGATACTTTGACTCATCATATTTCTGGTGCTTATATCATGACAGAAAATGAATTTTCTGTACCTTACCTGGCTAGAGTATTAGATGCTTTGCAGGAACTGTAATCCCAACTTGTATGTTATCCCATCTGGTGCTTTTCTTGGACCGGACTGGCTGCTGTGAGAGACAATGGTGCAACATTTAGGACAGGATTGAGGAGAGAGGCGAAGGATTGGCCACTGATTGGAGAGAATACTCTACAATTGGCCGTGGATGATAGTGGGCTTCTTTACATACCCGTGGGCTAGAGAAAATCCTTAGTACTGAAGACATGAAAGAGCCCATATTAGCATAATCTGGACGGTAATGTATGTAGAGGGGAGAAGGAAAGAGGGAGATGTATTGTACAGGGTAAAAGAGGGGGAGGAAGGAAGGAAGAGGGGAGTGAAATCATCATCAACATCCGTGAAGTAGGATTTCTTATAAGAGGAAATAGCAGATTACAGGAGGAGATTTTTATACAGGCCTCTCTGATGTTGGAGGACACTTGAAAACAAAATATGTGTCAGCTAGAGATTAGATTTAGTCACTGTTTAACAGTATATTTTTGAGACACAACACATCCAAGCTCAAACTTACATTTTAATGCCATTTGTTTCCATCTGCTAGATTTTTAATTAAAGCCAGGAGCCTTGTTGCCACAGAGCATGTGTGTCCATCCCTGTCAGCTTTATCGTGGGATTTATTTATTTGTGGTCATTAGCACTGACCGGGGTCGAACATGTTGCTGGGGGATTGTTTATTGTTTTGACGGATCCGACCGCTCAGCCCTGCCGTGACGAGCAGGGAATTAATGGGACGCCTGGATGATGAGACGCTTCAGCACTACATATCCCAAGATTCCCTCTAGCACAGCTGGAGAAACCGGTCTTAATACCTGGGTCGCTATGGCAACAGTGACGTTGGGGCACTGCTAGAGGAGAAGACTGCTAGAGGAATTGAATGAAGGAGGAGGGAATGGAGGGAGACACGTCGGAAAATAGGAGAGGGGGAGGATTGAGAAAAGAGGATAGAAAAGCTTATCGCACAATCTTTTTTTTTTTTTT
>NTHP01000146.1:596693-661764 GCA_003416845.1 Oplegnathus fasciatus
AAAAAAAAAAAAATAGCAGAGAAGGGGCGAGGGGCTGGACCCGAGAGAAAAGACTTCTCCTTCTGTCTCTATCATGACTACCCCCCCTGCACACACACACATGCACACACACACAGATACACACACACAGATATACACACACACCTGACCCGTAAGTCACACAGACTGAAGCACCCCCCTCCACCCAATCACCCCACCAAGCTCAGCCAACTTCTTCACTGAGCAACTGCACCCACTGGACCTGGATCAGATGGAATCTAGTTGAATATTTTTTATTGCTACTCTAGCCATAATGACTCTTTATTTTGTTATTTATTGCTCTTATCTTTGTTTTTACCCACTGTCACTTTCACCACTACAGAAAAACATCATCTCTTGTGTATCGGACGTCATTGACCAGCCAGTCCTTTTTTAAAATTGTTCTTTTATATGTCACTTTTACGCACACCGTTCATTTTTCTTTCCTTACCGATGACGTGATTATCTGCTGACTTTTCATCACCTGGGGACAATAACATGCACAAACGTGGAGATGGTCCGACTCAGTGATCAGATAAACCGCCACAAAGGGTTGCATTGCTTTGATTCGTGTACATACAGCAGTGACGACTGCACTGGATTAAGGTCAGTGGGAGCAGGATTGACAGGCCTCTGAAACAGCCAATCAGACACTGACCTGGAATACAAAAAGCCAGTGACATTTTCCACTTCATGATAGATTGTCGCCTCTCAATCACATTAGTTTCTTTGCATGGGACTAGCAGAAATTAAAAGTGTAGATAATGTGTATTGAGAAACAAACCCCTTGGTTAGCAACATGTTTATGCATACAAGAAGAAGAGAACATTTTGGTGCAGTAATGCCATGCTCCATTTTAGATTCTTGCTACACCAATATCAAAATGAAATCAATACAGCTGATTTGGCTAAATATTGTAGGATTATACAACTTTCATACCATTGTTGTCACTGAATACGTTTTCTATGCTGGCTCTCTAAAAGGCTGAATAGAGAGGCCTGCAAAGACTACATGCACACATGCTGCTCTCTGGTTGGCTGGATTCATTGTCTGTCAGTGCTGGTCATCGTCAGTAAAACTTGGTCAAAGCATTTGGATTTTCCAACCTCCCACCCCGTTTCATCCCTTTACCTTACTTCAAAAGCATTGTACTGAAGACATGACAGCAGAGACACATACTTGAGAATAACTTCCTAACTCGAAACCTCAATGGTTGAAACCTGTCAAGTTGATTAAAGCAAGCGTGACCGACAAACGTGGTTTGTCGTGCAAACCTTGCCCTTGAAATCTGTCAGTTGTCCCACCACAAAATTACAGAGATACTGTAAGTCTGGTTTATTTTCAGTGCAATGCAGTTCTTTGGTTCTATTCTGTGCCATGTGATCTCACCTCAGCCATCATCTCAGTATGTTGATGGGAAACACCAAAAGCAGATCAGCCAAGCAGCGAAACCTCTCAGATTACACGCTCACCTTTACACACAGGGAAACATACACTTCCAAATGTCCACCCTCTCCATTTTGTGGCACAGTCTATGAACTGGTCTGTCCATTATTGATGACTATGGGCTGTGGGGGTCAGGGGGGAGTGTTCTGAATCTGGAAAGGCACGATGAAGGCAGTGTGCACAGTGTTTTCTTTTTGTTAGTCCAGTTGCCTTTAAAGTGAACAACCCCC
The DNA here is from genome assembly GCA_003416845.1 of Oplegnathus fasciatus. NCBI lineage: Eukaryota > Metazoa > Chordata > Actinopteri > Centrarchiformes > Oplegnathidae > Oplegnathus > Oplegnathus fasciatus. Next base: position 598,388 of record NTHP01000146.1, read on the forward strand.
AGCGCCTTCATACAGTACATATTAAATGTATAAAAAAAAGAGACAGAAAAAACTGAGAAAGCTTTCTATTCTCCCTCCCTGTTTTTAGTGAATAACGTACTGTGATATTTACGTAGGCTACAGAGATCATGTTGTTTGGCTGCTGATTTACTGTTAATACTATCTCTCAGTTGTGGCTTTGCTCATGGTGACCCAAAACACCCCACTACCCCACCACCATTTCCTTTCCCACCCATCATAACCTCCCCAACTCCCTACATTTAACAGGGACACCAACCTTAGCTGTCCACCACCTTCGTATGTACCACCAAGACTTTTTTCTATCGTCACAATGAGCGTTTGGCTTTCCTCGGCCCTTCGTTTGAGACTCTGTTTTCTCGCAGGGAAACACTCAGCCGTCATCCACACTCTCACATTGTAGACCCATGTATGACATCTTCTTAGTCCTGTTTGGTGTGTGCTGTTTCATGGAGCCCAACAGGGGAGAATGGTGTTGACCTGTCCTCCTCCTCAGGGTGAGAAGCAGACACCAATATGGACACCAGGAGTCTGTCCTTGTCCTCTCCCTGGACGTTTCTCATTGTGGTGTATATTAGCATTAGGTAATATAGACCTCAATGCACTTTGCTTTGACTTGAATCAGCTCCTTCCAGTGTACCTGTATAGGTAATACCCAGAACTAGCCACTGGAGGGCGCCAATGTCTTAAATGTGAAACACTTCAATTTGTGGATATTTGCACAGGTACTTTATTTATTTTTTAGAATAATATCATTTAAAAAAACAGGATTTATATCAGTCAGTTGATGGCTGTATATAAAATATATGAATATAGTATATATCTTAGAGCTCAAGGTTTATTTATAGCTAGAGCAAGGGAAGTAATTCTAGTTTAAAGCAGATTCTGTCAGTGACAATGGGGAACAAAACCAACCTGCAATCCTGCATGACTTCAGAGTTTGGGTTTTAGGGGAAAAAAATGAAACATGATGCACACCTAGGATTGGAAGCTTTGTGAACTGCAGACACGATCGTTTTTAGACATGAATTGATACAAAGAAATGGTGCTAAATGTAGCACCAGGTCCTTCCCCCTTTCACAAAAACAAATAGGAAGGCTTGGGTGAAATACAGTGACTTCACTCCACCTTGTTTGCTAGAGGATAGGTTCAGTACACTAAAGAGAACTTCTGAGTTCTTAAAAGTATTTAGATATGCCATGAAAGGTACCGCAAGGTACAGTGTATAAGAAAAATGTTCAGTTTTAGATCCAGCAAGGACACTTACATTGGGAATAAATTGTGCAGTTTGGTTCCAATTTAACTTGAATTGACACCGATCCCAATAAGTCCTTGACATGTTGAAAGCCCTGGGTTGCATTCAAGCCATAGAAACGTTACGTCACTGTCTCCTTATAGCAAATATGAATCAGGTTGTTTGCAAAGTATTTCAGTGGAAGTTATTGAAGTGAAATGGGCTAAAAAGCAAATAACTTTGTGTAAAACAACTCACTCTTAGTATAAGATGGATGAACATTGTCTTAAGGTGGAATCTACTGTGAAAATTTCTTGAAAAGAGTTTTGTTGACCCGAGTGTTGAGTTAACTCGTGCATACCTGCTCAGAGACAGTGTGTCACTGGTCTGGTTTAGATGGTGGATGGTACAGTATTAGGACCCCAGGGGGCTCAGTATTTAACATGCACTGTCATTTCAAAACTTATTTTGGAAACAGTTGATGTTACCTGCAAAAGAGGCTGAAAAACACACACAGTTTGACCTGTATGAGTAATTTTACACTGTTCTACTGTTTAATTCCTCCCCTCAGAAACAAACTGTAAACTGAGATCGAGTGGTTGTGGTATATAAGGAGAACATGGAGCTGAAGATTAATAAAATTCACTGATGTTGGCATTTTTTCCTTCATTTTTGTGTCTTGTTTTTATAGTTACGACACACAACAATAGCTTATGATCTGAAAAGGTGAGTATTAATATGTGAAGAATGTACTTGTTAAGCTCTGAAAATAATTATTCTCGGCGTTAATGTTCCTTTTAAAATTGTTATTCCCAGTTTATCATCATGCTGCAACACAAAAGACCAAAGTGATTCATTTAGTTGTTTCATGGGGCACTTTTTTTTATTGAGCAGTATAAACAGCTTCAATAATCATTACTTTTTATAACAAAAAGTAGGTGATGCCACGTGTGCCAGGCGAACCCAGCTTAGTGGAGATCGATCCCAGGGTGTTACCAACCAACGCTGGAGAACGTGAAAAAAAAGGTCAGAAAAGAAAAAATAGCTTGAAGGAAGAAAAAGAGGTGAGCAGAGTCAAGAGTCTCTTGGTGAGCGGCTGTTTCCTCTGCACGCCCGTCAGCTGGCTCGATTGCACGTGAATGGTCATGAGAAAAACATAAGATTGTCCCTCTTTACTTCTGGGCGGGGATCATGCTGTCGATGGCCTCTCCCTTCTCCAGCTTCTTCTCCATCTCAACCATCAGCTTGACACCATCAACCACCATCTGGACCTGCTCCACCTCGGAGGAACCCAGACGGTCAGCGTTGGAGATGTCGAACACACCACCCACGGAGGCAGTGTCCACACCACCTACAGAGGACAAAGGACAAGGGATGAGGTACAGATTACTCATCACACCCACCAGCTCAGAATGCTGTGGAATCTCTGTAAAGATCTTAATGGACCTGCCAGGCTGATCCACAGGTGTACAAGCTAAAGAGTGGATATATTTGTACCTGTGCCACGCTTCTGCAGACGCAGCCTGGAGAGGATCTCCTCGAACTTGGCATGTGTGCTCAGCTTGGGCAGCTTGACGTGGACACCACCACGCAGGCCGGTACCCAGGTTGGAGGGGCATGTCAGGATGTAGCCGAGATGCTCGTTCCACATGAAGCCGTGGTTGTGCTTCTTGAAGATCTCCTCAATCTGGCAGATAAGAAAGTAGGAGAGTCAGAGGAACATCCACGCTACTTTCACTCAGTCAAATCAGGGCTTGTTTTGACCTGTTATCAATATGTACCTTCTGCAGACCAACGCAGAAACGCCTGAAGACCTCCCTCATGTTACCGCCCTTCTCCATGGAGATGACACGCAGGTGATCCTCCTCGTTCACCCAGACCAAGAAGCTCTTGCTGTCGTTGTGCCTGGATGGAGATGGATGCAAAGGATCAACATCCAGTAAAACACACAGATGAAGTGCAAATCCATACTGAGAGTGTTTTCACAGCTGGCCTGCTGACAGTTATTGGTCATACTCACCAGATGCCTCTGGCGTCGGGCCAGTCGCGGGCCATACCGGCACAGGTCAGCAGGGGAGAGACGGGCTTGTCAAACAGGAAGTGATCATTGATCAGCTGCTCCTGCTCGGCATCAGTCATGGACTTCAGGGGGTAGTACTTTCCCTTGAACTCGCCATCCAGGCTGGTCAGAGCTGGAGAGACAGGCGTACAATGAGGAGACTGAATCTTCTTCTGCTATAGAATAGATCTCAACAGGAAATACTAAGCAGTGGGAGTTTTTTTTGAGTGTCTTCTGTCACTTAACATCACTATTTACACTGATTTAGCATTAAGTGAACAAGCAGAACAACAGTGTGTTTCCTTGTTGGGTTTATCACCATTTATCATCATGTTTTTTCCACCTCTTACACTTAGATGACACTTTCCACAGCTTATTGTTTGGGAAAGGCCTAGCTTACTGCCCAACCCTTTGCATACTAACGCATTCAAACTATTAATAGCTTACCCTCAACGGACAGCTTCTCAATAAGTCTGCGCTCGCCACGGCTGTTGTGGGGGGGCAGGGTGAGTCCCTTGATGCTGCGGCCAGTACGAACACGGCTGGACAGGACATAGTTGGGGTCCAGGTCGTCACCACCCTAATGACAGAAGTTTGATTACAGAGTGAAACAGAGGCCACAAATGTAGGGCACTGAGCATCATCGTCTGATTAGTTCCTCTTTGTCTATTTGAAGTTGGGCAAATCAATGAACTTATCCAGTGTAGTGTTTGGTTTAACATCTGAAAGTCTTATACAATAAGTCTTATGTTTTCTCTAGTGATTTCTGTGTTTCTAAGAGTGTTTACTTAATTGACCATAGTCTTTGCTTAAAACTGGGGGCACCTTCAGGTTCTCGAAGTTCAGGTCGGTCTTGTGCTTGTCAGTGGGCTTGTATCCACCATGACGGTCGGAGATGATGGGGTCAAGCAGGTCCTTGAAGACCTCGTAGGACTCCTCATCACCAGCGACGCAGCCAACAGTCATGATGAAGGGGTGACCTGAAAGCAGGGAGCGAATAGGAAGGCAGGAGTTAGAAGATGGGAGGGAAAACGACAAGCCTATGAGTATTTAATTTGGTGATTTTATTCACAGATAAAACTAAGAAATGTTCACAAGTGCAGTTCTGTTTTATTTAGTTGACCTATGTGTCTGAAAGATTTTATGATTCATAAAAAGATTTCTTGTCTCACCGGGGTTGTCGACACCAGTCTGGATGACATCATCCACGGTGAAGCCACTGGGTGTCTGCTTGTCCCTGAGCTTGGCATAGATATCCTTGGTCAGGACTTTGGCCATATGGTTGTTGTGCTTGGACAGGTCGGGGAACTCCTCCTCAACTTTGTAGTTGAGCTTGAAGTTGTTGTGGGTGTTTCCGAAAGGCATGATTGCTTTCTAACACTGCAAAAAGAGGGAAACACTGGATGAGCAAACTGAAACAGAAGCTTGGGATAATCAAAAGCCAATTCATCCTAATCTGACACTGTCTGTGAAGGTGATCTGAATATCCACAATAAATTTTCAGCATTTGGAGATATGGGATATTCTGCAAGACAGCTGCAGAGTTGAAGCGGTGTCTGCAAAGGAATCCTGGTAACAAGTGACACTCAGTTCTCAATGGCTCAAATGTCCAGTTGAAATAGAGTTGGGGGAGGAGGGCGTGTTGGCTGGGTATTTTTAGCATCAGCACATCTGACTGTATACCCTCTCTTTAAAATGTACTAGTAGCATTTTAATTTTCTTGGCACACGCACAACCCCAGCTCTCCAATTTACTCGTTGACACATAAAGAAGTCTTTGCTGGTCATGTTTAACATACATATTCCCTTCGAAAACACTCTGCACCTTCTTTGTATCACCGCTCAACATACAAGTTCAAACACTTAGTGCATCACTTAAAATTGTCACTATGCTGAACGCCCGACAGAAGTCCGACAAGCTGCAGATGCTTCCCTCCAGTCCGCTCCACCATAGTCCAACAAGATCTATTTACTACTAATTATCTATAGGCATATACATGTTACCTTTCTGTAATTTGTTTCATCTTGCCTTGATAGGCTGATCACATGAATAATAAAAGACTGACGCATGCAATGACACACTTGTGACGTCACATGAAATGTGATCTGCAGTGAACTGCAGTGTAGCATTTTGGTTTTAAGCCACATTGGTTTATGAAATTAACATTTCTGATGCAGAACAATTGTCGTGTCAGCTTAAAACCCAAAAAACCACCTTGAAAGTGCAACTCTTAAATGGCTAAAATCAATTACTGGACATCCAGGGCCTTCAGGCAGTCTCTTACATGTCTCAAACTGTGAAGCACCTGTCCACATAAATCACCGTCCAACTCAGAGAACCATTTGCAGAGAGCATAAATAAATGCAGTGGTACAAGTTAACGATGCAACAGCAATGCAGCTACTGCTATGCTAAAGCATCATGTTCATGCATATTTTCATTTAATAACATTAATGAGAATAATCTGACAAAATTCAATGACCTCTGATACCCAGTAGATCTCTTTTTCCCAGAATGCATCGTATGGATTCAAACATCCCAGAACTGTTGTGCATTTATCCGTTGATTTCATCGTGGACTTTGAGTCCAAAACCTTTCTTCACAGCCAAAAAGAGTTGTTCTAAATGTTTGCATGGTTCTCCAAATCATCACGTCTCCAAATACCTGTTCGTACTTCTTTAACTACACAAAACCAATCATTTCTGTGATATTTCTTTACCTGCACACCAGACAAGAAACAGAGGTAACAGTCCTTGGGATCAGATCCTGTTCACCACAGCCAAAATAGGGGTCACCCAACTCTGGAGGTCTTTGCTCCCTGTTTATATACCAGGCAGACGCTCAGCCATTGGCTTGGCCATTTTAGTGCCTGCTGCGCCCTCATTGGCCGGTTCCTCTGTACTGATACTCTGAACAGTTTATGAAAGGGACGCATTTACATCTCAGTCATCCAAGACGGGTAGTGCAGCTGTACCCTCACACCCCTCACCACCCCTTACCCACCCTTGGCCCATACATAGCGCCAGTTGGACGGTGGGAGTGTCGGGGGGGGGGTCACAAGGGTGGGTGAGAGGTGGTGTTGGGGGGAGTTGAAGCAACTGAAAAAAGCTGAGCTTCACTTTTGCCAAGCATGCTGTGGAGATCAGTGTCCTTGTGTCAGGCATGAAGGTTGGAAAGAGTTAGTATTCTTTTCACTTATCGAATGGCTGCCATGTAAAAATGCTGTCCAAAGAAGCATTTTATCCCTCAGGTGGGAGTCAGAGTTCTCTCTGCCTGATGTCTGGATAGGAGGAATGCTAAGCATGCTAATCCTAAATGGTTAACATTTGATGGATACCTCCATGATGATGAGTGATGCCCCCTGAAGCAGGATTGGTCAGTTTTGCACTATGAAAAGTATGGATACACTAAATATATTCAGGAGCCTATTGAGGTAAATTGTTTCATGAACTGGATCAAGGTTCAAACAAAAAGGAGGAAGAACACACGTGGTTTGAAGCAAAAGACACAATATTTTTTAATATAAACAATTTACATGAATAAATTTAGGTTATGTGAAAACTCAGTGAAATCAGGAATGCAGGTGGGTGCACGGATGAGAGAAGAATGTTGAAAACTAACAACAAGCAAACCAACCAAACAAACAAAGGGGACGATGCAGGAGGTGAGAGACAGAGGGCCTGAGTACGTCAGCAGCCCAGGTGAACCTCCTCTCACTGACCTCCACTCTGCTTGGCTTCTTCCTGAAAGGGGAGGAGAAAAGAGATGAATCAAACCAAGCCAAGCGGAGTAGGGGCGCAGGAGGGGTCGTCACAATGCTCACTTGCTTTTCAGGAGCTCAATCTGACTTTTTAGGTTCTGAGTCAAAAGCAATATGGAAGAGTGCTGACAAAGAAAGTTTAATGACTTGCAGATTTTATTTGGACACATCAGTGCTGTAAATCAGAAACTGTAATAATACAGAACACAGAACTTCTCCAATTTCAACCAAAATACAAAGTTGCTTTAAGAGAAAAAGAGAAAAAGAGAAAAAGAAAAAAGAAACAATACAATTCTGTAAGAAGCATAAGCACAAAAGCACAACTCCCACATGCTTAATGTCATCACTGAGCTTCAACATCATCCTTTCACTGACACATTTATAAAAAACATAAATTTCCCACTTCAGGAAATATTTTTCTGTCCTGTTACAGATCCTACATGACATTCTTTCATATGCAGCAACTTTTTATAATCACAAGAGGCTACAAAACCGGGCGTATGTTATCCTTTATCACTTTTTGGAATAATGCTGATTTTTATGCCAGCAGAACATACCATAGAGATGAATCCACACCTCTCTGACACACCCTCAACAAAAATAAGAAATAAAAATCTTCCTTTTTGCAGGGCTATTATATTGTATAGCATTAGATGCACACATGTGCAAATACTGTTGCTGTGTTCATCCCCTCTATATTGACCCCCACTGACCAACAGAGGAAACTATCTCAAAACAGCCATGACTCTGTCTGGCTCTAATTGATACGCCAATTATCAGACACTGAATCTGCATTGGGAATACTGACTGTCAGATGGAATGTTGAGGATGAAAGACGAGGCCATCTTTGACATTATCTTCATTAGCTCCCTTCATTGATACTGTATTCTCTCAAATGTCTCACACTATTTTACCAATGCTTATGCTCTGCAGCTGCTTCATGTATGGCTTCAATACAGTTTTGTCCAAAAGAAGGGAGAGAAATTTTCATTCTATGTAACTTGCAGTACATGTCTGGGATTTTGTTTTTGTCTTGGTCAATGGCTTCCAGTAAAACTGAGTCTTTCTGTTTTAATGTGGCAATATGTGATCCAAATGTAAACAAAGCTGCCCCCCACTACCAAAAAAGTTTGGAACCTGCTATCTCCCTCCATGTGATTGACAGGTCTTTTACAGAGACAAACACAAGACAATAACTAGATTTAAGTTAGATTTAAGTTTAATTTAAGTTCCCTTTTTCAGGAACACCACACTAGTTGTCCTCCACCCAAAGTAAAAGTTAATACAATACAATAAATTAACTCATCAAGTCCAAATCTATCTACGCTGGAGAGAAAGCTGGTGATGAGACCATTATTTTTGTCACACTGCATGTAGAAGAAAAGTGTTGAAATACTAAAGGTGCATCAACAATTCAAACGGAGATCCATAGGAGTGATATCACAGGCACTGCTCCAAGAAGGGGGCATCCCAACAAACAGCCGTGTCTGTGGGATGTCCCAGCTGTCTCTGACTGGCAGCTGACTAGCTGACACCTGCTCCTTCCAGTCCCCCCTATCATTACCACCCCTGTCTGTACAACCAGTATGTAGAACACTCCCCCCTCCCTCCCAAATATCCAACCCAACCCTGCCACACACCTCAAGCCTACACTTCCAACCTTCTGCCATCCACACATATATACTTTCTAACTCTACTCCTGTTGTATTTTGTCGATCTCTTTCCTCTTCTTCTGGTTGTGGCACTGCCAGTGTCCAGAGATGTAGGCGAGTGGAGTGTCGGCTGGTCACACTGCCCTTGCCCTGAATGGAAATCCTGTCTCCTGTTACACAGCTGTCCACTGCCTGTCGTCCTCCAAGCGGGAGGTCACCAAATTAGTCTCTGTGCAGGTTTTTACTATCACTCTGTGCACCAATCTTCCTTTTCCTCATACAGCACACAGCATTTGTTTTGTCTTGTGTGTATGTTATTGAAGCACATGGTAAATGCCTGGATTTTGCACGCGAAGAGACTCAAAACATTTTAGTTAAATTTCTGGTATATATGTAAGTAAGACTAAGAGTTAGGTTTGGCTAACTTTTATTTCCAGAAGGACGTAGTACCACCTGCAAATGAGACACCAGATAGAGCTGCTGACATTTAACTGCAGCAATTGAATGCCAGCCTGGAACAGTTATGCAACAGGGTGGTGATATGATGATGTGCCCGCTGTTCATGTCAGCTACGGAGTTCCTCAAGCTTCACAAGATGCTGAAACCCCCATCTGGCCACTGAGATATTCACTCATAACAGCTTGGACACTTTCCAACTCATAACTTTTATGATAAAATGGAGGGTGATAGAGTATTTAAAAAACAAAAACACTGTTGGGGATGGAGGAATTATTTGGTTACAGCGTGTACAGTTTCATTACACAGGCTGGTGGTTGGTCTTACTGGTTTTTCTGAAACCTTAGAGTGTTGAACAACTTCTGTTTGTGAGTGTGAGTGTGAGTGTGTCAGAGGAAGTGAGCATTAGTTCGTAGCTTTGCCGGACACTTACTTGAAACATATACAGCTTGACCCTTGGAAAGGAATTCATGCCAACTGCACTGACCTGTGTCAGAATAGCACAGTGTCAAGCTGCAGCTGTGTCCAGCATTACACCCTGAGTATTAGGTGAGAGCAAATTATGTCACATTGGTCAGTAATGGGGAAAATGCATCATTTCAATATCTCTGCCACGAGTAGTGAGACTTGTCAGCAGTTCATTCATTATGAAACCATTTCAATGAAACATGAGTGGAAAAGAAACATTATGTGCTTGGCAACCAAATACAATGACATAGCAAGCCTCTATAAATAACACCTTTATGGCAGACTATATTTAAATATTCTCTCCCACATTAAATTCAACACCGGTCTGTAGAGAACTAGCAGATCGTGCACATGCATCAAATTTAAGGGAATATGTTCTTAAAGATTCATTTTCGTGATATTTCTGTGTTTGAGTACAAGTAAAGAATAAGCTGCCTGCCTAAGCCTAAAAAAATGGCTGAAAAAGCTTTTAATAGTTTTGAATGATGATTTTGCAGATTATAAATGGGCTAAATTGGGTATTATGCAAACAGAACTTTCTTTTGCAGGCCTGGGGGGGTGTACTCGTGGTTTGTTGGAGTGGTGGTCGGTCTTACTCCATTGAAACCAAAGCTGCCAGGGTCACGTGTACATGGTGTGGTCAGGGGGATGCTATAATTATACCAGGCTTGCCGGTCCATCTGCACCCTGTCAAACAGGAGCCCCCACCCACCCTGAACCCCGATTCAATTTCATCGAGTCAGTTCTCTCTCCATCTCAGAGTTGACCAGACGTCTCCTAGCTTTGGCTAAACCCTCTACAAAAGAGGGACCCATTTACCAAACCTTTAAAAAATATGAAATTAGGCTGCACATGTGACCAGTGTGATGAGTGCTGCACGTGAAGCTGAACAAATTGTGATTTTTTTTCAGCCACTTCAAATTTTAGATTATAAGTCAGGGGTCAAAGGAGCTAAAACACCATTGATATGAACAAAATTGCTATTGCTATTTTTGCATATGAAAAGTGTAACAATTGATACTATTTCTCATGATGTGCACTATGAATAGACATTTTAAAGCTTGGCATCAGACTAAAAGCCCTGGTAACCTTAATTCTATAAAAAAAAAAAACAGTGGGTAAAGTGAGATTAGGGATGTGGCATTTGTCTTCTACCTCATCCCTTTACCACAGTATTAACAAGTGAGTCATGCAGGTGCTGTTGCTAAGTAGGATTAACTGGACCAAAACACATGAACACAATGTGCTCTAGTTGGGGAATGTTTATTTGAGCATACCAAATATGTATCAGTGCATCTGAATGAATAAAGGGCCGGTATTCCAGAGACTTGGAGTACAGTATGTGACCATGGGTCATTGCACATCTGATGTGGCATGTGACACACTGTGCTGTGCAATGTAACATGCGTCTACACCTGGCTCAGTGCCATAACCCTGGGGAAGATATATAAATATATAGTGTGTAAGTTTCACCGTCATGGGTATGTCCTCAATTTGTGTTACACAAGGTTGCTTTCACATTTATTCATTCTTATATTGTCTACATGAGTGATTCTGCATTGAATGGATGGTTTGATTAAAGTGATACTCAGGTTGTATTCCAGCGATTTAGTTTTGCACTCCCATAAAGCTGGAGAAACAGACTTTGATTAGAATGGTCAAAATCAAAGCAACAGAGGCTGAAATATCCCGGCTTTTAGTCCCTTTTATGAGACTTCAAAAACGCTCAATCCTACAATTCCCATGATGCAACTCAATAGCATCTTTCATAGATGTCATTAGACCTTCCCAGTTTATAATGCAAGTTTTCTGTCAAATATTTTAAGTCTAAAGGCCTGGTCAGCATTTAACATGGTGGAAATTCAAGGCACTTTCAAATCAGTGGTGTACAGTGGTGAACAAACTGCCAGGGGAGAGTAAACAGAACAGTAGAGAGAAAATAAAAAGAATCTCCAAGAGCTATTTTGACTGACTAGCCGGAGCCCAGCTAGCTAGCAAGTTAACGGTTAGCTCGCCAGCTACATTAATTCACTATCCCTGTGAGTATAGTCACTATGTCACCAAGAACCAACTATTTCCCAAAGACGCAGGATTAATTTCGCTGTACCACTTTCTGGTATGACGAGACCTTAAAGCTCAGCTCAAGATAACCCTGATGACATCATTGGAGTTATTTTTTCAGACTAGATAAAGGTCCACCAGAGCTGAGGAAGATATTATACAACTGTTTCCACAGGCTGTGTAGTACACATGACAAGTAAACTGACCTTTATGTGAAAAATCGGTGGCCTGCCCCTTTAACCAGGGTTAAAGCAATAATATAATTAGTGGGGATTCTTCTTCATTCACCAAGAACAGAACTAATGTAATTATTCCTCCTGTGAGAGTAAAACTGTTTGTTCAACTGCTTCACTACTTGAGTTGATTAACTCTTGAATTATCAGGCAGCCAGAGTTCACAGTGGCCAGTAAACCCACAATGCACACGGGCACAAGGGTAGATGACAGGTGTCGCCTGTATATGGACATAACCAGGTGGGGAAGTTTTCACAGCCGACATGTCTCTGCCTGCACTGAAGAACTCTAACAGTTCATTTTTCCAAGAAATGGTGCTACAAAAATACGAATCAGTCTCCACGCATACTTATATGACTCCTTTGATTTGTATTTTAATGACTTTGAGCTATAAAAAAATGTTCTTTGAGACAATAAACACTGACTCTGCTACCACCATTGAGCCTGAGTCAGGCTGCAGAGGGTTTAGTCAACACATTATGGTTTTTTTTTTAAACACCTGTCCATACAGTAACACATGTCTAACAATTGGCTGCGATCAAATTACTGAATGTCTGTTACATAACCTTACAGTATGCTGTCCTAGCACAGCTTATAGCCTCAGTAAAAGAACAAACACTTAAACTACAAAGCTTTGGCATTGCATATAAATGTGTTACACCCCACTGTTTTGTATTCTAAGAGTATGTGTGCATTTTGGAACCATATTACTACAGTACAGTGTGTTGCCCTGCAGCAGTTCACTCTTCAGATACAGCGTCTGCTGCCCCCTGTTGCTTCTCTGGCTCTCTGCCAACCATAAACCCTTTTGGCTCTGGGTCCTTCTTATTTCATCAGCAGCTGCACTGTAAATTAACCTCCATGACATAAGAAAACATAAGTTCAAGCCATATCTGCTGTTTTCAATTGATGTACAACATCTATCTGCCTTCTTAGTGTTTAAGCATATACAGCATCCTGCAAAATAGACAAGCATCCACATAGGCTTCATTCTGAGCCCTCAAATGGATTAGCTTAGCGACACACCTGACCAACATAAAAATATCTGGTCATATTCTGAATATCCTCAATGCAGTGTGGTAAAACTGCTTGTGGTCACTAAAGGGTTGAGTACGTCAAATATTCTTGAGGTGTGTTTTTTTTTCTTTTTTACACAGGGAAAGCCAGAAATATACAGTACACTGTAATACAAAACATGCACTAATAGAATGTATCATCACAATCTACATGAAGTACTGTGTGTAGTTGCTTTGGAAATGTTTCTTTCTTGAAAATAAAGCTCATTGAATTAAAAATAACACAAAACTAAAATCGTAGTTTTATAAAAAACACATTTCAACAATTTAGATAATCTTTAAAAGGTCAAAGGTCAGCTCAGGTGTGTTCCAGTATTGCGTTTACCTGTCATCAGCTGTGGCAGATACGATTTATATGTATGTTATGTGTATGTATGGATGTATTTTATATGTACTTTGTATTGCCAGGTGTTTTGCCAGGTAATAGGCAGCTGTTGACACTGTCCAATGTTGTTGCAGTGTTGAAACACATAAGACAACTTTTACACATCGTGTGGCACACTTTACTTTAAGTCCCCCTATTTAGCATTCATAAGCACTATATAAACACTTAATAAAGGGCTTATAACACACTATAATGTAGTTGTAAGCAGATATATGTGTTTAGAAATCTATCTGCTAAATATTTTAATTTCTTCTGTCAGCACCCATAGGTGGAAGCTGATGTATAAACAGATAATGAATGACAATCAAACACAGTTGCAATAATGTAATAATAAAATGGGTCCTAAAAAGTGATGTTATAATTGTTGACAAATACTATACATTAATGAACGCTTACAATGTCCTTATAGCTGTTTACAACTACATTTTAGTGTGTTATAAACACTTATTAAGTGTTCATATGCTGTTTATAAATACTAAATAGGGGGACTTTAAGCAAAGTGTCCATGCTGCAGTATTTTAAAAGAACGCTCCACCAATTGAACACGTAAAGGTCCATTTACTCATCATGGAGAGTACTACTCAGCTGTAAACAGATGTATAAAGTCTTCTGAGGCTCTGGAGGAGGTTAGGCTTGAGACTTCAAATATTTGACAGAAAACTTGCATGGAGTTTGAAAGATGGAGCACTGAACAGGCAGGGAAGGATAATGAAGGATACTTTCAAGATGCATTATGTGACTAAAGGTCAAGATATCTCAGCATCTGCTGCACCAATTCTGACCATTCTTTTTAAATCTGTCTCTCACATGTCCCCCCACTTTATGGAAGTGCAACACAATATCGCTGAATTATCCCTTTAATTTGTCTGCTAGAGGTATATTTGCATGGCCTTGACGTTCGAGCCTCAGTGGGTTGCCTATGCACTGTGTGTATGCAGTTTGGAGTTGAGTTTACTGTAGACTGCACTGTTAATCATACTGTTGGAGTCCACAAGGTGGGGACATTTTTTGTATTTGCTGTGTATGTTGACCTGCCCTTCACTGTCATCTCTGCTGCACTAAAAGGTTGCTTTAAATGTCGTAATTGACAAGACATCCCATTTCCAACTCAAAAGTCAAATCAGTGCAGATCACAAACATGTGTAACTCACTGACAAGATACAGTATGTAGGTACTGTGTACTGGAAAGATTTGGCTAACAAGACTGGGTCAGTATAAGACAAGGTCTTTATACAGTCTGTCAGGCCAGTTAAAAGCATCAGCAGGCAGGTAATGATACAGCTGATGGAGGCTGTCCATCATCTTTCCAATCCTGAAAGAAAAATATTACTCACTGAATACAGGGTATGCTTTTCTACAGCTGCAGTACATAATAAACAGACGGACAGATGTATTAAACATACACATGTAGCAAAAGAAAAAATTATCAAACATACGCATTTAACAAAAGAAAGATGAGAAATTGTGAAACGTAAAAAGAAATACAAGCATCTGACATGAATCAGAATAATATCACATTATTATTATTATTGATTTCAACAGGTTAAGCTGGAAATACCCTGCTGAACTCATTTCATTATCCATACTCTACAGCGTACAGTGGACCACACCTTCTTTAAGCCTGTGTATTGTTCACAGGTAACCTGCTGAAGAAAAAACATACAGTACTAAATATACAGTGCATGGCAAAGCAGGTTGGGTTTGTAAATGTCAAATGTTCCACTCGGAAAGAAAATCACATTTCACATTTGAATACATAAAGTTTGCATTTTGATCCATATCAGTGCACCATAAGCATAAATTCATCTCCGCCTAGTAAACGTATAGTAGCTGTGCAAAGGTCGGGGCAGTAGTGTCTCTACAATAGTCCTGTTACCATGGAAGGATCATATAGGGGCAATGTGCTTGGGAAAGAAACACTAAGAGCAAGCAGACAGTCTGCCACTGCTGACTGATAAAGGTTATAAGTGACATATTGCTCAGAGGTGTGTTCTGTGGAGTCTGGAGTCTGCAACTGGAATACTTATAAACTATATCAGTGGCTAATTATGATGAATTAATTGATGCGATTACACACGATTTACACTGTGATTAATTACAGTTAAATCTAAATTATAGTATTAAAAGGTTATAACATAAAAACTGATTTTATATATATATATATATATATATATATATATATATTGTTATTTCATTTTCCAGTTTGTTGTCCTATCAAATCCCATCTCATGGATCATTTGTCTCCTGCTTTAACACAGTCTCTGTTTCATGATCACTTTCATTTAGACTACGGAGCCCAAAACCGACAGACTGGGAAAGATTATCAGAAGAAAAAATAAAGCTTTAGACTTTTCCTGTAGATAAAAAAATGAAATGAGCTAGAGAAAGATAAACAGAAGAGTAAAATAAAGTTTTAATGGTAGTACAGGAAAAAAAGGGTTTTTTTTATCAACTAACTGGAGGTTGAGGGAAAGTTTAAAGCTTTATCTTTGTTTTTACACTCCATTTTAATTATTTGACTGATACTGTTATTTACTGATGTATTAAATTATATTTCTGACTTGTCTCATAACTTTTTACTGCCTTTAGTCAGTTTCGGGGCTCCATTAGACACCCCTCTTATCTTCTCATTTTATTGACATTTTTTAAAACACACTTTTAGACGAGCTGGAAACCGGCTCATCGTCTTCTTCTCACTGATAATCCAGACTACAACCTGCAGTCCACAGATACTTGTTTTTTATTTCTCATGTATTAACGCCTCTATTGGAAACACTATTAAACCTGTGACCTGTGGCTTTAAGAGGCCGGTCAGGGAGCCGCGTGCACTGCCCTGCTTGCATTGCAACACAGGGGTGTGCCGTAAACTACATACTATAACAAAAATCCTCCCTGACTTCCTGGGTTAACCAGTGTAAAATTACACAGTATTCGGCCGCAACATGTCTGCCGCTGAATGGAAGAAGCGATGTGAGGCTGAGTGGAGTCTGCAGGGTGCACCGATGCCCGACAGCCTGGACTGGAAGTCCGTGTATGAAGCCAAACCGCTCGGGAGAAACTTACTGAGGAACCCTTCGCCTCACGGTACCACGTCACTGTTGGAAACATGACTTATTTGTTGTTTTCCTATTCAGCACTGATCCAGAGGGAGTTTTAATTTACAGTATTAGGCTACTGATGCAGAGGAGGGGTCAGAGTTCAATAATACTGCTCTACAGTGGGTTTGAGTTCAGGGCTGATACAGATGTTAGTGTACATTATTACAGTAACTTGAGTATGGGTGGTTGGGTGGTTCAAAGTAGTTCCAAGTTTGTAATTCACTTGTTAAAGTAATAAAGTCCTACTACACAGTACTGCTATGAGCATACTGTTTATAGAAGTACTAGGGTTCATCCTCAGTAACACATGGAAAAGTTTTGCCAGTAAGATTTCCTCATGTCATTTTGATTACACAGCTGTGCAATCTAACGGTTTGGAGAAGTGTAATGCAAGACTACACCCTGCTGTCGTTAAGATGATCCTGAGGATGTTTCTGTCTTCATTTCTGTTCTTGGTTTGGTTTTTATGTTCAGTATTTCTGGTCTACAGTGGTGCACTTATGATTGTAGACTCAAATGATTTCCTTAGTGCCGCCTCATCTGCTTAAATAAACTATAGTGTTCAGATACCCACGCTAAAGGGGGACATCAGCCAACTGTCTGTCTGCGATATTATCAATATACAGTAAGTACAGTACATCCATTAACACGGGGATAGGCAAAGTGGCAACCATGGAAGCAAATAGTGTCATAAAGGCACTGAAAAGCATTTGGCTAATTCTTTGGCATCACTCATCTGTATAAAAGCTCTACATCAAGTTTGGTTAGCTCTATTCCTCAATTCAAAATGAGTTAATTGAGTTTAAAAGGTCAGTTCATCCAAATCACAGGAACTCATTTTCCCACTAACCCCTTGTTGCACAGAGCCATGCAGATCCTTTTGGTTTTATTTGAGATCTCCACTGAGACTTCTGCAGGAAACCCAGTTCAATGGAGGCAAATAGACTTGTGTTTGTGGTGTCAGAGGCATCTAAAATTGCATTTGAAATGCTCAACAGCAATGTGTTGTTTTTTTTAACTCCGTGGAAATATTTCCCAGATATTAAATGAGAAGTGAAGTAGAAAGAAGGTGACTCAGGATGTGATGACATAAGGCTTTAAGAGGTGTGTGTACCAATTGTAACAACCTCAGGTTCTTAAGCTTTATTTTCTCTCTTACTAAACCTGTAATCTGTGGATGTATTTATTATTATCGAAGGTTTTGTTTCTGTCCAATTTGTAATGAGGAAAAGCAGTAAACATTTTTTGAAGAGGGTGAGAAGAGAGGGTTCTATGTTGCTTGTTGCTTATTGGTTGTTGCCTGGGGGCATTTAATAGATTTTTGGTACCTATACATACATCTACATTGCATTAAGCATGAAAACAAAGGATAACATAAAGGAATTGAAACTAGGTAATTAGATTGCACACTGTCATTTTTGTAAACTCATGTCACCATTTTATTCGCTTGGTTGAAAAACAGAAAATTGAAAAGTTGGATTCTTCGATGACACCAAACACAGCTACACTGGAACTTTAAGTGTGTCCCAAAATGTAGGTATGAGCTTGATGAGCTGCTGACTAATACTTAAAGTGTGCGTTTCACACAGAGGCACACCCAGTGATACTGTCAGAGAGATACAGTGTATTCTTTGGCTTTGCTTCAGTAGGTGTGGTGCTATTTACAGTTGTTCCTTTGTCTCATTGCCCATACAGGCTTGAGTAAGGACACCCCTCCACCCGAACCCGAACTGCCTGAAGCGCCTTCAGGTGGACCTCCACGTTTTCAACCTGATGGTGAGGGACGGAAGTGATCAGCGTGTTTGGCAGCAAATGAAAATAAAGGAAATGAATGAAGTTTTGTAAAAAGTCTTGGATCAGGTAAACGTTTCTCTTAATTCATAGGCGACTTCAGTGGCTGGAACACGAGCACAGAGATCCTCCCCTACGATACCAGTGGCATCCCAGCAGGTGTTGTGGTCTGTGCATTGCCTCAATACAGGTGGGTGTTACTGGGGATCAGATTCTACCATATAGCTGGTTATAACAGGGATTACTAGTGAGCATATACTTCCACCTGTAATAGGTTAGGTAAGAACTGGCACTATATGGTCATGATACAATTTAAAAAAAAGTTTATCCCAAATAATGAGCACGTGGCAAATTCGACTCTTGTCTGCTCTCTTTTCCTCAGCTGGTTCTCCATGGAGCAGGTTGTGGACCTGAAGGCAGAGGGACTGTGGGAAGAGCTGCTGGATGATTTTCAGCCTGAAATAGTCATCCAAGACTGGTGCGTGAATGAGCACCCCCACCCACCTCCAGCCCTTATAACAGACCATGTGAGATCACTTATCACTGTGGTCTTATCAGCTTGGTTGGTCCACATGTAGATGATATCATGTACAGTACATGTTTCACAGTCTGGGCATTGTACATGTGTCATGTAGGTTTGCCTCTCCAGGAACTCCAGGTTACACTAGTAATTAACTGGAATTAATTAGAAGTTTACCAATAATACTTTCTCTAGAAAATAATAACAAATTACGTAGTTCTCTCCAGGAAACTTCTTGGACGTTATTAGGAAATACATTGTTACCCACTTCTTCAATAGTTCTTTTATTCTAGGTTTGGCAGCATTCAGGCAGTTATCTGTCAATTTATGAACATCCTTTGATAAAGCTACATTTTATTGTGATTTCTTGGTGCACCATAAACTTTTGATTATCTGTCATTTTATCAGGTATGAGGAGAGTCAGCTGCATGAGTCCATCTACCAGCTGCATGTAAAGTTACTGGGTGCGGACAAAAGCACAGTGATCTCAGAGCACACTGTCAACCCCACCGAGGAGCTCAGCGCTTACTCACACACGTGGAAGGAGGTGAGTTACTGAGTCTCCTGACAGGTACAGTAATCTGTCTGTCTGCCAGGATTCCAGTTTTTCACTGCATGTCTCTCTGTTGGCCTGCAGGTGTCACATGTGTTCTCTGGCTATGGACCTGGGGTAAGATACGTCCACTTCCTGCACCGCCTGAAGAACAGCTTCTTGAATCATTTCTACCCCACGATGTTCACCGGCAGCTCAGTGATTGTCAAACCAACCAAAACCAGCTCTTAGGCTGAATCCTACTGGAAACTGCCATGCAGACAGAGTTGCTAACACACTCAATTTAAACAGCCTGATCAACACATATTTGCTATTAGACTAGTAATTATAGGTTCGCTTTTAATGCACTTTTTATTGATTTTAATTTTGTTTTGTTAACTTTTTTATGCTGATTTTTGGGGGTTGATTTTACATTGGTTTAATTTTGCATTTGCTTTGAAGTTATTTTCAAAATAACTATGCACTGGTTTGTGCAATAATAAAACACAATTTTCTTAATTCACAGTACATTATTTCTTTCAAGCAGGGAACCCTGTGTCTGAAAATAAAAAACCCTAATCTGCATGAAATACAGTCAAGACATACAGTATACTGTACACACTGTTTAAACACTCTCACTCATTTTTTAGGTATATTTTGTCCAATGTAAATGGTGAGTTCTTTACTGTGATACAGATTCACAGGTCATGTTACTGTGGGGGATGATCCTGTCCTAAATTAACCAAAACTTATGAATCAACAGAAATAAGAACTACAGAACATGTGCTCTCATTCATTCAGTAACCTTTATGATGCCACTTTCCTATAAGGCACCCTGTATAAAGGGGTTGTAAGTTGTAACTAATGGCTTTATTAATGTATAATGAATAATTTACTAATGCTTTATAGATCAGTTATAAGACATTAATAGGACAACTTTTGTGAAAACTCCCTTTGACTGTTTAAACTATTTGACCACTTATACTTGATGATTAAAACCCTGTAATAATGACTTACTAACATGTATAGACTGTAGCTTGAAGGCTTATTAGAACATGAGATACCCATGAGCATTATGTTTAGCATTTATTGATGCATTGCCACAATTTATAACTGCATTATTACCAAATATGAAGGATACAAGCCATTGGGATTTTTCACAACCTGGCAACCCCAAACATGTTAGAAAGAGGCACCACATTTGCAAACGTGAGGAGGGATGGACAAAATGTGGATTGATAATATGTTTTCAACTAAAAGTAAAGCTGAACTAAACCACAGTCGATGAATATTATATTATTATTATTATAGGTCTACTATTATGCAAAAATTCAGACACATTTCGCTCATTCAGGAAAAAAGATGTCGGTCCTCTCACTATAAACATAATAATGGAAAATATAAATATGCCAGCACTGGTTGAAGAATAACGGGGAAGTTACTGACCAACTAAACAGTTTTACAGTGACAAGAAGGCAGTCTATATACCGCTGAAGTCTATCAGATTTGCAGTTGCGCACTTTCCCCTGCGTGTGCTGCTTTCAAGTGCTCTCGAAAACAACTCGGACGAGACGTTCATACATAAAATAAAAACAATAAGGCATTAATACGTGCATCTTGCTGCTGGAACAAAAACGCTTCATTTCACAGAATAGTCAGTGGCCACTGAACACCTATTTTTATTGTCATTCCGACCACAAACATTTAAATCAGCGTCAACAAGTCGCTTTTACAACTTCACAGTGCCTGAACCAGGGACTTGGGAGGAGACCATGAACGCAGCACGTCATCCTCCGCGTGGGCTCGCAGCATCACTACCGTTAGTTAACGTCAATGTGAGTTAACGGGAAAGTTCACTCTGTGAGTTCAGCTGTGTGTCGAGACGGGGATAGTTTTACCAGGCGTGTGTTTCCAGACTTTCAGAAGCAATGCCAGCCTTTGGTGGAGCTGTGCCATAAACCAGAAGGTAAGACACGGACAGAAGGGAAGGATACGGGGACAGGTGCGGCAGATTAACTGCTAAATTGGGAGACTACTAAAGGCTACGCCCTCGTGACCAATCTGTAGTTTTGATTGATAACATACTGATAATAAGTAGGCACACTGCCTTCACTCCTTTATATCATATGGACTGAACTACTGGCCTAAATAGCCGTAACTAAACTATTACTCAAAGCAGTTATTTCAAGTGTTTGATGAAGAACCAGTTACATCTGGCTCGGACCCTCTCATAAAGATACTGTCTCAGTGAATCAGTGAGGAGTTGTGTAAAGATTCAGCAAGGAGATGCATATTGTAAAGGTATGAGGTCAGTAAAGCAATTCACAGAAAGACCAAATAAGAGTGTCTAATCTTTAAGAATTCAAATCTTAGTGGTTAGATATTGCTGGGGACCAGCTGAACCCCCCACAGCATGAACCTTTTAGCCACAAAAAGTTCTCTACAACACAAATACAAAATAGTGACGGTAGTACTCAGCTCACTGGCACAGCTGGGTGAAATAACACATGGTAAAACAAATTAGTGCCAAAATCTTCACTATATATTTTGTGTTTCAACATACGTTCACAACTGGAACATTTCTCTGGTGGATCACTGGAAGCTGTAGGCACATCTTGTAACATTTGAGTGACACTGGAAAAACATGTCTATCCTGCTGCAGCTGCGCTGCATGTGTATAAGACAGTCCATAACTCAACCTGCTAAACTATGCCCTGTTTGGCTGTTTCATTTGACAGCAGCATTTTCTGCCATTTTCTTCTGGTTGAAGGAAGAACTTTAAACTGGATTGCCACTTTTATGTCAAGTATGTCTTAAGGAGTGTGTATTGATGTTTGTGAGTTCCTGCTTGGACACTTAGAAGGTCCCATTGATTTCATTCTGTAAGATCCCTGTGCTTTCTCCCTGACATTTTCTGATAAGGGTTGAACTTCAGCGCTGACATTTAACTGACATAAAGATCATTCATTTAGCAGATTGGCTGCGCCACATACAGTGTTCCACTTGCCCATCTCTTGTGTCCACGACAGCGCCGGCTGCCCACAGGCATGTTAAGAGTTGGTGAAGTGTGAGACAGGAGACTGCAGATACACCCCCAGTGCCAGTCCATTATATTTGATTACGCACATGATATCGCTTATATCTCTTTTCAGAAAAGCATCCAAAAAAGCACTATGATCACTGTTTGAGTTTTAGCATTTTTTTACTCCTGCATGCCTGTGTGGCATACACTGTTCTCTGATGTTTCTCATGTGTTATGAACATGTGACTATTTATTTATATAGATCAGATATTTATTCATCATATCTGTAGTGTTTAAGAATGGATTCAGCACCACAGAACTGGTAAATAACAGAACACTAAAACACTGCATCCAAGATAATTAAACATAATAATGGCAAAAGCAGTGGAGTGTGGATATTACAACAAATCGAGAGAGTCTTTGTTATACTATAGAGAACTTAATGTGTTGGCTATCAGTAGACTTATACATAGAGCTGAAATAATCGATTTATTAGTCAGCAATCAGAATTTGTTTTGAGTCACTTTTCAACCAAACATGTGAAACATCTTAAATGTGAGTATTTTCTCTTTTCTTCTTTGCTTTTCTCATTTTTACATCATTATAGATTTAATATCTTTGGGGTTTGGATTGTTCTATATGTGTCCTTGGGATCTGGGAAATTGTGATGGGAATTTTTCACAATTCTTTAACATTGCATAGACAAAAGAATTTATCAAGAAACTAATCGGCAGATTTATCCGTAATAAAAAGAATAGTTAGTTGCAGCCTTATTTACAAGTTGTTTGCAACGCAGAGTTTTTATCTCGGGACCATCTTGTCTTTAATGGCATCGAAGCACAGGGAAGACAATATGTGTCGGGGTTCAGGAGCTAAATCCAAGCAGTCCACCACTAAAGCTCACTGACACTTATCCTGAAATGCAACCTCCCCCCCACGTATGTGACGGCTCAAGTAAACCAATGCTGCAGCATTGTATGCAGGCACCGATATGCGCACCATCGCAGGTGCCACGGGACAAAGGGCTATACTACACCTCACGTTTCTCTCACATATCCCCGACGATCAGTCAGTAAAACTGTATAGTTGATCAGACTCTCCCACTGAAGCCTTTTCATCCACTTGATTCAGGGAAGTAAAGACCTATGGATGGGTCTCTCTTACCCTGAGTGAATGAGATCACATTTTGTTATTGATTTATAATGCTACTATAATGACGTGTGAAGGCCAACAGCCCCTGCTTCATACATTAGGATCTGAGAAATAATGTAGCTCTATGTCACAGATGTCAGTCACAGTTTTGTTTAATTTCTGGTTACCTCGTTTAACAGTCATTACATAAACTGTAGCTTGAGGTTACAGCAGTGGATGTGCTGTAATGGATAGTATTTACCAGCGTCTCTGTGAGTGTATGTGTGTGTGCATATGAGCGATTAGGAGAGGAGAGTTAGTACCCGTGGGGGTCTGTTTTGTTTTCATTGACTCCCTAGTCTATTGTGTGTTCAGGCCTGCTGGCTGCCTCTGCACATTTTGTTAACATTTTGTCGGTCTAAACTAGATTGTTGCCCTGAATTCAAGAGGTCAGGGTGAAGAATAAAAAGCACCACAAAAATGTTTCAAACGGAAATATCGGTTACTGGTTTGTTGACTTTTTTAATGGTTGCTCCACCAGGTGACGTCACCCAGTTAATGAACATTATAAGCAATATGACAAGTTAGAGTGGGTAATAAGTAGAGATCTCCTTAATGAGTCACATCGGAAAAAATACTCCACTTCAAAGATTAGTGATTGCTCAAGTGGTGACAGTCTGGCAATAGTGCAGTGTTTGTACAGTTGACACCATCACATCGATACCATCACATTGTCACATCACTCCTCACAGCTGGCAGTATGTGTTTGTATATTCTGTCTGTTATTGATGTTTCTGACAGTATCCTGAATATTGCATAACTGGTGTCCCTGTCTGGGTTCATACTGAAGTTGAGAATGCTGTTCCTTCTAAGGTGACAGTGGCTGGGCAGGGTGTCTCAGGTAATGGAAACCTCAGGAGCTGCTGTCTGCTGGCTGTCAGTCGTTCGTCTACCAAACCCACCTCACCTCCGGCCCCATGCGGCCTCTCTCTGTCCACCTGCCTCTTCCTTTACAGTAAGCCTGCCTGAGGCACACGAGGAGAACTCTCAGGAAAAGGAAGTGTGTAACATTTTTAGCGGAGGAAGAATGACTCAAGGGGGAGGAACAAGAGACGGGAATGGTTTAGAGATGTCAAATGGATTGTTTACCTCAGAGTCAAACTGATTAGAGAAGAAGGGAGACGTTGAACTCCCTAACTACCCCAAGTCTCAAGGGGCCTCCTTTTAAATCTCACAGTACATAATTCATGCTAAACCTGAAATCACCCTTGAAAATATATACCATGAGATGATTATGCCATATTGTTTATACTATGATAAATCAAATCTTTATTTGTCACATACATCATTATACAAGCAATATACTGTGTATACAGTATGTGTGTGTGTGTGTATATATATATCTATCTATATATACACACACACACATATATATATATATACAGTATGTATATATGTATATATGTGTGTGTAAAAAAAGTTAAAATGGAGTTAAGTTAAAAAAAAAGAAGAATAAACCCCTAATATAATCCATAATAAAATACCTATAATACCTCTTGTGTAAGACGTTGCATATACCATGATAGAAGATTTTATCTGTATTGCCCACACCTAGTGTGGAGTGTCCAAAAGTGATTGGATTTAAGGGTATGGGCCACTTAGTGATTTTTGACATCACAGGACAGTGTGGACTCATCATATTTCTGCCTCACTCTGGAGAGTGTACTAAGCAAATTCATCATCATTGTAGTAAAAGAACCAAAACATTCTGCACACTGTTGATCACTTGTACCCACTTTATTAATGATGTTTCAGTCGTCAGACCTTGATCAGGTGAAGTTCTGTGCAAGAACTTTGTAGTGATTCTTACCTGCTAAGATCATTGTAGTAGATATTGAAAACTCACCATTGGACTACACATGAACAGGCCAGAGAAATGGAGCTGAACTGTGCTGACTGAAAGTAGCTCAGTATGCTTGAGGAACTGAACAGCATGGCAGCCTGCCCGCCGTGCTGTAAACTAAACCTTGTGCTCAGCCGAGCTTGCACTGCTGCTGTCCAGATTGATGGTTGACCCAGTGGACACAGAACAGAGACTGTGCACCACTTGGGTTATCTTTCCCCCGCTGCGTCTACATGGACTTCTCAAAACCCAATTAATTCCACTGGGGTACTGATTGAGCCAGTGTAGTTAATTTGTAGACTGAGTGGCTTCACACAGCGCAGAGATATGGTAAAGCACTTTGAGAGACAGCTGCTAATGTTGAAGTTTAACTTTGTCTATAGGTCACTTTTTGAAAAGTTTAACATCTGGGTATCTACGAAAGCTAAGTTGTTTGTCATTTCTCTTTGAAGCATTGCTGAAGCTAAAACTAAAAGTCATGGACAAATGTTAAAAAGGGAGCAAAGTCAAACTTCAACATGAACTGCAATAAATCAAATATATTCACATCTGCTTCTTTAGACCTACTGTCAGCTTTTACTGCTGGAGATGTGGTTGTCAGCATCCACGTAACTAAAGCCCTTTTCAGACATGTACCCCATTGACGTTAATCTGATGGCAACATGTTGGTCTCACATCTGCATAAGTCTCCTTGTCACTTTTACGTAAAAGTCGCGAAGGCAATCTTACTTGGTTGGACCTAGTAGCATTTCTGTAACACTTCTACCACGGCACGTCAGATTAACATAAAGGCTGCCGCAGCACAAAGTGGAACATGCAGAGAGAGGTTAAATGCACATCTTGTTCCACCTGTAATAAATTCATTATCTCAATCACCATCTCTTGTGCACAAAATCAGTTTGATGAACTGTAATATGTTTTCATGCCTCCTGCATGGATGAATAAATGAATATCTAGCAACACTCAACAGCCCTTTCCATAAAAGTGTCCTGTCATCATGTCTGAATGAAGCTGTGCATTAATGTGAAAGTAACATACTGTATGTCTGAATGACAAAAAGCTGTCACTTTAACAGATAGATGAAGGTAGCAGTGTGACGTATACCATATATGACGAGGGCTAATACTGTACATTCAATAGGAATTTTGGCTATGAGTAACCAACCTGGGCAGAGCGAGGAATCATTTTATGAAAGCCACAGTAAGAAGGTGTGAAGGGAACAGAACGCCCAACAATGAGCAGTATTGCCTAGATTGAGACATGCCATCTTACTCATGCTTATGCTCACCAGACATGGTGTTACTGTAGCTGAAGTCAAAGAAAATGAGATAGTTACACTGATCAGTGACAATAGTAAAATAATACTCCAACTCCTTTTTGTGTGTTTTGACACAACTCATCGGCTCCTGTGTGGATACACTTGTTTAAGGTGTAATCTGATGTGCACACCTTCCTGACAGACTCTCCTGTCTGTCAACATTTAAGTGCATTCTTACATCCCGTCCTGTATCCAGTGACTAACATAACTTGTGTGTGACATGTTTTAAACTTGTTTAAACATTTGCAGAGATTGTGCTCTGTGGAAAACTTGATGCAATGAAAACACCTTAACTAGATAACTCTTTAACAAACCCTGGTCTGCTTTGCATATGCTCTCTTTTTAGGACCAAGATTTCATTTTATACATAAAACTCTTCAAAATGTTGTATTACTTCATTTGAAAAGACCGATATTAACCACCCACAGCTTCTGGTTTACACACACGTAAAAAAATCATATCAAATGTTTTTATTTTCTACATTTGAGAGGCACTTTTTTATTTTCTGAATTGAAATGACAATTACACAAATTCATTAAGTGACAGATATTCCCTTTTATAACTAAACTAAACAGGGGTACAGTAAAATCCTTACAGAATTCAGAAATAAAATATTTGCTAAACAATTTGTGACTTCTTCGTGACAGATTAGGCCTAACTGTTACTTTACTGTTAAATAATAGATTTTCCTCCACACTGACAGACCTAGATAAGCAAACAATATTACATTTTGTAACAGTGCACCCCTGAGGACCCATTTTGAGTTAATCTGTGTTACATAAGGTTTATGTTAGCACAATCCGGCGTTAAGTGGTAAAAAGTGTGAAATGCTGAATGTAAATAAAACCATGTTTGTTTACAATGAAACCTCCACAAGATAGCATTAATGCCACATTAGTGGTTTGGCCCGGTCTGTCTGTGTCTGTGTGGCCCAGTGGATTATCTTACACTCTGATTCACCTGGTTCATTCACAGGCCCGTAGCAGCAAGCCAAAGCCCTGTGTTACTTATTAAAGGGAAGGATCTCTTTCCTTTCTTTACTTTAACCGCAAACAGAGAGACTGTCTAACTTTGTGTGTAACTTGAACAGACATTAATGTGCTGTAAAAGATTTGTTTCATACTGTATTGCTCAAATCCAAGACTGAATCATCTGTAGGGAAAATTGCTTAGAGTTGCAATCCATGACATCACAAGGGAAAACTAATCTGTTGGATTAATTCCCTCTGTTTCTAATTCTGATTGGTCTCTTCTGCAGAGCCTCAGAGCCAGTCTGAAGTCCTTCGGTCTGGCCATCCAAACACTTCCAAAACAACTAGCAGCATCTTAGCGAACCCACAACATTGAACACTTTAGATACATAGAAACAAAGGGAGAACAAACAGTTTCAGAACAGTGATAGAAACAGAAGAACTAGTTAACATGAACAACAATAACCAACAGATAAATAGACAAAGATAAGGGCAGCACTTACAATAACCCAAACTTTATCAACAAAAAATCCCAGGACAAACTGCTTACTCTTTGAGTGACAGATTCTCTGTGGGAAGTGCAGTGCAAAACCACCATTAAGTAGCAGTAACAGCTTAGCACCAAACATGCAGCCAAAAATGAAAACATTAACATTAGCTTTGAACCTTCACCTACATTCCCCACGTTCTCTGCTTACCAAACCAGTACTGATGAGCGGCAGCAGATTAAGAATTTGGTGCAAATGCTTTCTGTTCTAAAGATGACCACATTTACATCAGATTCCTGTGCCACAAAACTGAAAAGGATCTTTATTTGTCCAGATTACACAAAAAAGAACTTAAGCCAGACAAGTTTGATAACACCAGTATTATAGTTGTAATCAATCAGCAAGGCTCAGGTGTCGTCTCTGGCAAGCCCTGAGTGATCATCAGACCTATTTGATTCCACATACAGAAATGTAAATGAAAATACAGCAACAAATGCATATTTGTGATAAGGACTAAGATCTTCTGCTTGAAAGTACTTTTTTTTGTTTTTTTCTTTCCTTAACAGAAAGAGTATTCTCTTTTCTAGTGCTAGGGGCACTTGCAGTTTACTTTGAAGGAATCTACTGGGAATTGAAAGAAAGGCTAAGCTGCTATTAAAGCTGCTATAATCCATATTTTTATATCAACAATGGATCAAATGATGAACGCACAGCAAATTATCGCCCGACTGCAGAGTGTTTTAGCGTCTTTCAGCTCATTGTTTTATTGTTTTGGTTTTATGGCCATGCTCATCAACCTGGTTTCCAGCAGCAGTGGGCAGCTGTTTTCAGTGAAGAAGCTCTCATAAACCCACAGTACACTATCTGCTCAGCACCAAACGGCAGACAGACACAGTTAGTGACTAGCTGGTAAACATAGTTGAGCATTTAGCAGCTAAAGATACAGATATTTCTCTCAAGAGTTAATGAAGACCAAAGCAGAGTTTAAAGCACAGTGAATATTGGACTTACATTCGCCAGGTGGGCAGAAATACGACTCCAAATGAATCCTAATGTTACTCTCCTGAGTGGCCAAAAAACAATCAGTTAGTGTAGGTGTCAATACTGTTCTGTATGATATTATTAATATCATAAAGAGACAGGAGTAGCACGAGTTAAGTTATAACTACATAGATAAAAAACACCTGGTTTATAATAATCTAGTGTCTAGTCACAAACATAAAGGTTCCTTTGTATTTCTGGATAGCTTATACGTTTTATATGCGTTCCATGTATAATATATTGCTGACTTTGGGTTATAACATTTATTATAGTTACTTCACCCACGAATGACACGTTACACCTCGAGTCTTTAGGATACGTTAGATAATATTTTCTTACACGGCATCTTGTGGTAGCAGCCAGCAGAAAATGTTCTGACACGGCTGTGAATGATAGCGGAGTCACTCGTGTGATGTATAAATGAACCTTTTTGTTGGTAGAGAGCTACAGCAATGCTATACTCTGAGTTTTAGCATGGGGCTTCAGTGGGTGACTGAGTGTTTAAGATTAAGTCCAAACACAGGCTTTGATTGGTTGTCTGTGAAATTGATACTTGGTATGTTATTGGTTTACCTGTGCATAGCTTACATCCTGGAAATGTGATCTTTGTCAATCTGCATACAGGTTAATGTTCAAGCCTCGCGGCCAACGCAGTTTCTTCCTGTTGGTGATGGATTGTGTGATCGAGAAAGGGTGCGTGTGTGAGTGTGTGTGTTAACACAGACATGTTTCAGGTCCCTGCTTCTGAAAGCACTGTCAAATTGGACCATCAACTATCTCTGGATATTTTTTTTCCACAGAACAACTATAATTAGTTTATGTATTTTTACAAATGTAACCAAAGCTGAAACCAAGTGGATTAAATCACAAGATGACTCACTCTTTTTTTCTAGGTGATGGTTACATTTCTTGTGCAAATATTCACTGCACGTTGCCTGCTAGCTGCTTGACAGAAATGGATGAACCACTGGTGAACAAGTAAACCCAACTACTTGAGGCAATAAAAGTCTATCTGCCTATCAGGCCACCGGCTCTGAGTCTGACAGTTAGGCTCAAAGCCATATTAGAAAGGGATTTCATCCACTGGTTCACTGGAGCTGAAGTGGGATTACCAGTAGTGAAGAATACACTGGAGACGCCCCAAAAACTTCTTGTAAGTCACTAACTATTCTTGGCAGTTAAACATCTGGAGCAATGTTTTGTGTTAAGTTTAAATAAGAGTACATTTATTTCCTATCATTGATGCTTGAATTATTCATCTCTGCCTCACCCTCACACCTGAGTGCTCTGCTTGTCAAAATGGGCGTCCCTCATCTGACAGTACCCCACTGTCAGGGTACAAGCAGGAAATATTAAACTGTTAAGGTGTTAATTCCCTTTTTTGCTGGCACTCTTATCAGTGTAAGATAACCCCAGGCAATCACTTATCGGTGGTGCTGACAGATAGTGGCCGTGTCAGAGGCAGTAAGGGGAGATGAGCTGTCACCCAGCTCACTGTTCTGTGCTCTAAGAGGACAAGGAGACCACAGACCTGTCACACAAGAAACACCCCTCGACCCCCTTCCCTCAGGCATAAGAATGGCCTGTAAGAAGAGAATGTGAGTGTGATTTTTTTTTTTTTTTTGCGCTTATGTTGCTCACTACCCTCAACTTTTACCACCAACATGTATGACTTTTAAAGCTTTTTCATCCTTTTTTGACATTAAAGTGCCTGGTGAACATTGTTCCTGGAGCAAACTCAAAAACAGTTGACTTGGATCAGTTTCACTGCTGGGGAAAGCTGTGATCTATTTAGGTGAGGGCAGGGAGTGTCAGTAATCTGCCTATTTATCTCCCTATTTATTTAATCTCTCAACTGGAAAGGAGTAGGAGTAGGACTAGGAAGTACTCCCTTTACGTCTGGCTGATAAATCCACCAGGCTCCTCTTCTAAATGATGTTTACAGAGCTGCTTGTAGGTGACATGAAAGGAAGCGATATCTTGCTATATTTAGGTGAATGCATTAATCAATAATGCATCCAGCTCTTCCAGCACTGGCTTCTTGATTAGCTAGCACTCATACAGTATAGTGCCCTCTGTGGCTCTTCTGCACTCTACAGATCATCAGCAAGGAAAATGCACCACTTACCAAACAGAACAAATCTGCGTTTGGGCCGTAAGCATGTCGCACACGTGTAAGACTCTAAAAACTCTTGCAAATATATAATACAGGATGTTAGGAAAGTCTATTTCCTGTCTAGGTTGCATAACTATAAAAATGTTGAAGCATTTGATTACCACTCATGCTTTTTGTTTAGGTGACGTGTGTTTTTATCTGTGTGTATTGAGTGCATATTGCTGGTTTTATTTGAAAGTGTTGGCTGTTGGTAAAAACAAGGCTGGTGCTGTCGTTACAGCCCAGCAATAGTATAATACTGTAATGGGGCCATCATATAAGAATTGATTTGAAGGAAGGAAGATATATATATTACTATTACTGGTCCCCCTGCCTTGTGCCTCATCACTCTGTTACTAGCGCACTATTGTTGTCCAAATATGAACGCTGAGGAGGTTATTTTTGGTGAGCCACCCCCCCTCAGCACCCACTGGTGTAAGGTGGCCCTCTGTCTGAGGTCGTGGTAACCATAGCAGGCCTTGGAAAGTGAAATGTGATGCGGCGGGCCCTCTGGGCTGTGTTTCTGAATCACAACTCCATAATGAGCTGGCAGAGCTCTGGCTGCATCAAAGATGCAGCACCCCAGTATCTGTTTCAACTCACGATGCACAATAGTGCAGTGTCACCTGTGCAGGGGGAGTGGAGGTGGTGGGCCCAGGAGCAGCACAGAGAGACTGAAAGCTTTTCTACCACCCTGCTGTACTCACACCCATACATCCTCAGATGAGTTTACACTGTAAACTGCTTTAACTATGCTTTAACGTGTCATTGACATTATTACGCCCTCCTTTAATCCAAAACACACATTAGAAATGTTCTAAAATAACTCAAAATAACTTACTTTTTTATCTAAGTAAGATGATGATACTTTATAATGGTTAATAATTAAGTGTTTTTTGGGAGTCAAAATACTGTATCAGAGTATGAAACTACTGTTTATAAAAAAAAATGCTTGACAGGGAACAATGTTAGTAAGACCTGTATTTGACAGCAGTAGAATGATCGGTAACATCCCAACTCAATGATTAGTCATAAATGTCCAATAAATAAGTTATGGTAGCACACACAAGGTTTACTCATGCAGCTTACCAGTGGTGGTTGTCAAGAAGGACAGTGACAGATTAAGGTTAGCCTGTGGTAATGATTTAGATAATAAAGAGTAGATAATTTATAGCAATAATTAAAGATTGAAATTGCTTCAGATTGCAGTCATTCTATGGGCATTACATGGTGCATAAGAACCAAGTAAGGCCCATATAATGGACATGCATTTCTCAGTTTTATCTTCAGATATCATGTTAACACTAGCTAACATAAAGAAACTGTCCATTTGGCTCAATAGTAACTGGTTCTCAAGAGACCTTGCATTTTTATGACTTTTGTTGGCACAGCGCTGCAGGCAGAAAAACACTGCCTGAGCCGTAAATTAGCGCTTAGTCATTCTTACCACCAGGGTTCAGTGATTAGTGCCAGAGAATGAGCTGCATGGCTTAACAACCTGGCTTTAGTTTCTCCGAGGTCATTTTGATATGCTGTTAAGATTACTCTGTCGGGTCAGTTTACTTTTAACTGCTAATAACAAGCCTTTGTGTTGGTGGCTATGGTAAAAAACAAAACACCCTGCATCCTGACTAACTGTGCAGCATAGTCTCAAAAGACATCCCTGAAACAGTATGCAAGGGTGTGTCTTAGTCAGTTTGTGGCTGATCATCGCCTGCTGGGTATTACATAGGATTACCATGCAGGGAGGGAAAGAGAGTTTTGGCAAGTGTTAGTAAAACACTTTTAATACTCAAATTACTCACAAAGTTGATAGAAATAAAAGGGAAAGTATGCAGTAGATTTAGGTTTTAATTTTACAAGATGAAGAGTAGGAATATGAACTTCGGTTTTTCACTTTTTCACTCCTATGTGCAGAGTTGTTTTACAGCCACATTTTTGATGTATTTTTCCACAAAAAGCAGAAATGGTGCAAATTTAAATTTAAGTTCCCTGTGTTAGATCTCACATTGGTTCTTGGAAAAGTTCTCGTTAAAGAGATACTGTCTGAAACCTTTATATGTGATGCTATGTAATGCCTTTTTGCATGTACTGCATGTCAATGTTGTTTTTATATTTTACATCAGACAGGTGTTTTTGATCACATGAAACCATTCTTACATATAGTATTCAGTAAAGTGTAATTTAACAAGACTGAGAATCTACAGTCATGTGAGTGGCTCTGTGAGGTTGTACTTAGGCACAGCTAAATACTGATGTCGTATGCTAACGTATCAAAATGACAATGATGTTAAGCAGGTATAATGCTTACCGTGTTCGCCATCTTTAACATTTGCTAATTAGCAGTAAACACAAAGTAGGCTGATGGGAAAGCTTTGCAGGCGTTTGGTCATAAACCAAAGTATTGGACAAATTAATAGTTTGACCTGATGATGGTGCTAGATATAAAGTCAGAGAATCACCAAAGTTTTTACAATTCATCCTGAGGGGAACATGAACACATGATAACAAGCTCCATCATTAATGGTCTTGATCGTGGACTACTTCTCACTTGCATTGTTTTGTAACCAGCATCACCACTGATCAAACAGCTAATTGTCCTGTTAAGATTTTTTTAATTCTTTTTGCTTTTTTTTTTCTTTCTTTTAGAACCCTTAGCCCCCCGTATAACATTAAAAGATTCTTTAGACAGAAACAAGGTCAACTAAATGTACTGTAAATCTATTACATGCCATTGTATCTCTTTCTTAGAACAACGTGCCTTCCTCTGTTCCTCCAGGAGAGTCCTCTGACCCAACGTCTCCCCCACTGACCCCCAGGCCCCTCCCGACTCAGGGATAACATGGGACCCCTCCCCGTTCACCTTTCCACACTCCTCTTCCTCCTCCTCCTGGCCCACCCCTGCACTTCCTTCAGGCCCCAGATTATGGAGCGAGCATCTGGCCCCGAGCAGCCTCAGTCCTCTGGTAACACTACAGGGTCTGGCAAGCGGACGTGTGCAGGCATTGTGGTGTGTAGACCTGGTATCCTGCTGCCGGTGTGGTTGCCACTCAACCCTCCGTTGGGGGAGCAGGCAGGGAGGGCTGTCGTCTACTTCCTCTGTCTCATGTACATGTTCCTGGGTGTGTCCATTCTCGCAGATCGCTTCATGGCATCCATAGAAGTCATCACCTCTCAGGTATTATTGAACTTCATATTTATAAGAAATAAAATGCAGCCATCCTTAATTTAATACTCAACTTTGCCGTTATATTGTTACTTTGTCGATAATGGCAAGTGATTTGGTCCATTTTTACTCTCTCAGATTGTGACTGATGCAAGAGAATCATGGGAAACTCAATGTGCCACTGTCCCACAATGGCTGCTGGTCAGCAAGAATTACATATGCTTGCTTTAAGACATAAGCCCGTAAGCCCCTGTAAGAACCAAACAAAGATGTTACAGTGATTTTTCATAAAGGCTGGTTTACAAGTCCTAGCATCACATTATCTCAGTACCATAGCTCAAGTAATCCAAATATCAGCCTCCTGCTCACTGTTTGAAACAGCTCAGAGTTTTGGTCAAAGTCCTTACTCAGTTTTGAGCCTTGGACAAAATTTGACACTGATGAAACTCAGTGGTACAGTAACAGCATCTTTGACATTTTCACAAACTCCTGTCCTTGTAGGAGAAAGAGGTGACCATCACCAAACCCAACGGTGAAACGACAGTAACGACAGTGAGAGTCTGGAATGAGACTGTGTCCAACCTCACACTCATGGCCCTGGGCTCCTCGGCGCCTGAGATCCTGCTTTCTGTTATTGAGGTACACAAGCCGTTTCACATCTTTTTAACATATACCCTCATACACTGTGAGTGTGCTGTTAATACATAATTCACAACCATCAATGTGAACAAAGCTTACTTCATATTTATACATAGATTTATTTAAGCCTATAAATAGATATTCTCTCTTCTGACTCTCATATAGTTAATTTTCCATTCTTATAGATTTGTGTTATTTTGGTTGTTACATGAGTCTTAATTATGATCGTTTAGCATCAAAAAGGTCTTTAATTGTTCTATGTGACATTCGTCTTTTTTGTCCTTTAAATGTTGACAGGTGTGTGGGCACAACTTTGATGCAGGGGAGCTCGGCCCGGGAACCATAGTGGGCAGCGCTGCCTTCAATATGTTTGTGATAATTGGTCTGTGTGTGTGGGTGATCCCTGACGGAGAGTCTCGCAAGATCAAACACCTGCGAGTGTTCTTTATTACGGCTTTCTGGAGTATTTTTGCCTACATTTGGCTCTACCTCATACTGGCTGTCATCTCACCTGGGATTGTAGAGGTGTGTTTCCCATGACTGTATGACTGTATATCTAATAAATCAAGTGTGTAAATCACGTAATGCTCATATTGCTTGCATTACCAGGTGTGGGAGGCCGCAGTGACGCTGCTTTATTTTCCGGTGTGTGTGATCTTGGCTTGGATCGCTGACCGTCGCCTACTCTTCTACAAATACATGAACAAGCGTTACCGGGCTGACAAGAGGCACGGCATTGTGGTGGAAATGGAGGGTGACCTTGCGCCCAAAGGCATTGACGTGATAATGGATGGAAAGTTGTCAGACAGCAGTGCGTGCCCTGGAAACTCCTCCAGTGTGACAGTCTCTGTGCAGACAGGCAATGAACTAGACCAGAACAAAGATGAGGTAAGACAAGTGGCTCAGGGAGAAATGCTGTTGTAGACACACGTAGTTTTTTTCCCCCTTTGATGTCAGGTTTGGTGTCTATTTTGTAATTAAATTAAGTAATTAGAGCTCCTTAAATTAATAAAATATAGTTTTTTCAGTCAAGGAAAGAACACTTCTGTAGTATTTTTCAAAAGGCAGGAGGAAAGGCGGAAACCTTCTAATGGGAACAACTTCTACCCTGTCAGGCTCACTGGTGGATCTAATGTTTTTCTAACTTTAAAGCTACTTAATGGGAATTTAAGGGGAATGTCAGGTTTCTTGAGGCTAGTAAGATTCCATCCCAGCAGGAATCTGAATGGCAGGAGTGCAGACAGCAGGAGTCTTAACAGCAGGAAGTTGACCAGTAGGAGGCTGAGTAGTCGGGAGTTTCCAAAGTTTTCCTTGATAAAGATCCCTGCATTAGTACAAATCGCACATCATAAAAGTTTTGTCCCAAGAAGCACCAATACTTTTGTCACTATAAATTAAACTATAACTTCTGTTGTAACCAGCATTTTTACACAACATTTGGTTAAACGTACATCCCTATAAATACAGTATGTTACTCTACAACCGGTTTCCTCTCTTGGATAGGTGGTCCGCATCCTGAAGGACCTGAAGGAGAAACACCCAGACAAAGACCTGGACCAGCTGATTGAGATGGCCAACTACTCTGCCCTGGTTCACCAGAAGAAGAGTCGCGCCTTCTACCGTGTCCAGGCCACACGCATGATGATTGGTGCCGGCAACATATTAAAGAAACATGCCGCTGAGCACACACGTCGCTCAGGAGGCCAGGAGGCTGACAAGGCTACATGCTCACACATTTGTTTTGAAAGTGCCCAGTACCAGTGTACAGAGAACTGTGGCTCTCTGAGCCTCAGGGTGATCCTTGAGGGGGGCACAGGCCAGAACACTTTCTATGTGGACTACTCTACAGAAAATGGCTCTGCCAATGCCGGGGCAGACTATGAATTCAGTGAGGGAACCCTGGTATTTAAGCCAGGGGAGACCCACAAAGAGATCAAGGTGAGCAAGGAGAAAGGGGGACTGTGAAAGGTAGTCATCTTAGTTAACATAAAGGAATGTGTCAATTTGACATTTTGTCAGTACAACAAAGTTCACTGCTGTTATATATTTCACTCCCTGTTCTTCCTGTTAATCTTCACTGTCAACTGTCAAAATAAGCCAAAATGCCTAAAATAGAAACAAGTGACGTAGCAAAGCTAGTTTAATACAAAGTTCACTTAGTGTGGGGAGCTGCCCTGTTCTCTCCACTAATATTTGAGGATTTGATATCAATGGGATCCTGTAATAGTAATTTTGAAAGTTGTGTGTGTGCGAAGTGTCAGTATTAATACTGTTACGGCCTTATGCATCCATGAGGAAAGTGACCGTACAATGCTCTGTGCTCTCCAGGTGGGCATCTTGGATGATGACATCTTTGAGGAGGACGAGCATTTCTTTGTGCGCCTTCGGAACCTGAGGTTAGAAGAAGGTGGAAATGAAGGGACAGGAACTCCACCCACTGGTAGACTAGTGGAGCCGCTGGTCGCCACCATCACTATCTTGGACGATGACCATGCTGGCATCTTCACCTTTGGCCAGCGAGTGCTGCGGGTGAGCGAGAGCACAGGCACGCTGACGGTGACAGTGATGAGGAACTCGGGCTCCAGGGGCACCGTTGCTGTGCCGTACCATACAGAGGATGGCAGTGCCAAGGCTGGGGTGGACTATGAGGAGACCAAAGGGGAGCTGGAATTCACCAATGAACAGACCAGGTGAGGCACAATCAGTAACCAGAGGCAATGACGGGCAAATAAGACGTTAGGAGCCACAGAGTCTGGTGGATGTATTTGCTCAGAACATCAATCTATTCTTTTCCAGGCAGGAGACAGTGCCAAACACTTGAGGTTGCATCTTCCTGCTCTTCAACATACTACACATTAAAACAAGATTTTACATTATCAAGAACCCTCAGACAAATACTTTTTAACGGATAAGGCTGTCATCGTCAAGTCCATGAAAAGACCAAAACCAACAATATGTTGGTCCTTCTTTCAATACTTTCTGACTTCCATATCCTGTATTTGGCACTCAACCCCAAGTCCATTGGTTCCTACAAACACATGAAGCTTTAAAACTACTTACAAGGATTGTTAGTAGGATCAATTAATTGTTGGTTTTGGTCTTTTAATGGGCTTTGTTGATAATGAGAAAACTGCAGAATATCACAAGACCTGTCCTTTAACCTAAAGAGGCATTTCAGTTAAATAATAGAGTTAAATAATGGACAAACTGAAATATGGTCTGAACCTTAGGCATAATTATCACAAACACGTAAGACAATGATCAAGAAGACTGCTGTTGTCTTTTTCAAACCAGCAGTGCTGACACACAGCACCCTTTAATGTATTTATATTTATTCCACTTTGGCCCATTAGTGCTTTTAGGAAAAGGGCACCTGAACCTCACTGAAAGATTACGATGGGTTCCACTCCAGGTGGAGGAGGTCCTATTAGACAGAATTACCTGACGACTTGACACCCAAAGATAATCCCATCCCCGATCAGGTGTGGGAACCTCCAGTCACCCCATGTAAACTGACAGATCCTTTTCCCATTAAAATTTCAGGTTATATAAGCTGTGTTTGCACATGGACTAATTGTACACTTAGTGAAAGACTCTGTTATGTAACATGGCCCATCAATAGATGCTGCACAGGAAAGGGTATGACTATTTGTAGTTCATAGTTAATGGAGAAATGTAAAGGTGTGTAGCCTTATTATTCGATTTCTCTTTCTTCTGCTGGGACCATTATGCTGTCAATATGTGTATACTCAAGTACATTCAAGTTGCCAGGGAGTCATCAAAGTATTCCCCAAATCAACTGTACAGATATTGATTCAACAGGGTATTGTTGTGCTACAAGTCATTTAGTTTAGCTGTATTTCTTTGGCACACTGAGGAGTAAGAGCACACTATGTTTAGACCTGAATCATTTAAACGTCCCTTGTGATTAATTATTTAGGTCACTTCACTTTGCGATGTGATTTAGATGGTAGAGTAAATGTTTAAGATGTGGAGGTATTGTGTATTTCTGAACCTCATCGTTCATCGTATTTAATAGTACTTAAGTCTTTGTTAAAGAAATAAAAAAAATATATGTGTGTGTTTGTGTGTGTGCGTGCGTGCGTGCATGCTTGCATATCTCCAGTCAGATCTTACAAGTGCACATTATAAATGTGGAGGAGTACGAGAAGCAGGAAAACTTCTTCATTGTGCTTGAAGACCCCAAATGGCTGAAGCGAGGAATCTCTGGTAAGTGTGAAAGCATTTTAAATGTCATCATTAATGTCTAAGTGACCTGTGTTTTCATGATTATGAAGTACGAAGTAATGCATTGTAGTCAATGACATGGTAGTCAAAGAAAAATCGTCTACGCTAAAACAAAATAGGACGCTCCAAGTAGACAGCAGGAATATCCAAGATCAAGTATCAAAACAATAACAACAGCAACACAGGCGGCTGAATGCTGGGCTCCTGCGTCAGAGCCAGTAACTGAAGATTACACACTGCCATTCACTGCTGTCTCTGTTTCACTGTAGCACAGGGGCTGCAGCCAATTATGAATTTAGTATCCTTTAGTTGCCTATTCCCTGTAACCTCAATGTGGTTTGGGAATTGAATATGTGCATGTTACTGGAGGTCAAAAGAATCAATTACATTAGTTTGTAATGTACAGTAATGTATTTATCAGGTAAAAGCGGACATGAAGGCTTCAATGAGGGTGCACTATGCATGCTGAACTGCTAAGTAAAGTGCATAGAGTTGTTTTTTTTTTTCACGTTGCATTTTAGATTATCTCAAGACACTCTAATGTATTAGGCCCGGGAAATAGTGTTGTTATATTGTATTGAATCATTGTCTCTCTGTCTTCACAGCATTGCTGCTAAACCAGGGTAAGATAGTTTGGGTGTAGGTTTGGGTGTTAAATGTGCAATGTGCAGCATTTTTAAATACCAACATATTATTGTAAAATTACAAATCTGCCGAGGCCATAAATGAGACAATTGGAAGCCTTAGTCTCACACCATCAGCAGTGAAGTTAGGTCAAAATTAATTAGATGAAAAACCCATTGCGTCCTTGAGATCAGAGGATCTCTTGGTCATTGCTTCCTGTAGCAAAAAGTAGCCACTTTCCTTTTACACTCCCTGGCATTGTGCGTGTATTTGTTTAAAAGAAGGGCACATTTCAGTCTTTAATAACTTCCACTATTTGCCATTGTCAGAAACTCTGAAAGCTTTAGCTTTATTTATGCTACTTCTTGTTTTGTGCTGTAATATACATTAGCACGTTATTACTTTTACTTCCTGGAAGACAGCAAATCCTTATTGGTTAATTGTGCTTGCTGAGGGCGGGGCCTGTCACTGCGCGACCAAATGCTTACACTGGTTGGACAGGGCCTAGGGGAAAGAAATTCATGAAGGTGGAGCCTAGTTGCATCTGTGGTCAGGTCCGCCTGTCAGCACTGGGGGTGTGGACTTGATGCCCGCTGGGGGCGGGACCTGTCACTGCGGGACCTACTACTGATACTTGGGGGCAGAGCCACGATAACCACTGATGGTGGGGCCTAGTTGTTGCTAGGGTTGGGACCAGCTGTACAAGATGGGGTGGTGGTGTGGTGGTGGTGGTGGGGGGGGGTGTATTGGCTGCCTCTGGGCCAGTACCACTGCTAGGGATGGGGCCTGTCTCCAGGACCAGCACTGGGAGTGGGACCAGACCACCACTAAGGGCAGGGTGTGCCGCCAGGGGGTGGGGCCAGAAATTGCTGTCAGCAATGATGGCAGTGTCAGGTCCAGTGGGGGTGGGTGCCAGTGCCAGGAACACTGCTGGGGACAGGAACTGCTGTCACCCTTCAGGACTGGCACATCCACTGCGCTTTAGGTGGTGGGGCCAAGACCACAGACGGTTGGAATAGGTCCTTCTAAAACAGCTGGCTCCTGTGACTTATCAGGGCTTAGTTCATTATATATCAGGAAGCATACATAACTATTACAACCAATAATATGAATATACATCTCTTAAAAACTCTGCTTCTCCTGTCAAGTAAGACTTCCTCTCTTTAACTGGTATCCTATTGGTTTACACTTTGGAATGATACCTCCCCTCATGTCTGGGCCTACTAGAATTATGGCCTCACAGGCAGTGCTAGCAGTGTACCACCCCCAACAGACTCTGCCAATCATATGCTTTGAGTTATAGATGGATAAGGTCAGGGTTAAGACCATGATTGGAGTTTCAGTCTGTGAAAAAAGCTGCCTGGGATACTCAACACAGGGCAAAAAAAAGTCCTGTTGGCCACCCCAACACCCTGTTTAAGCAGGAAATACATCAAATTATGGAAGCAAGATTTAAATGCTACACACAGCACCTTTAAAATGTTATACTTTGAAAGTGTATGCAGTGTGGAATGTTTGTTTTTTTCACCTTTATGCTTTAGGTTTGGGCATGTACCTTTGGATGAGGTTTAGGATGTGTGTGTATGTTTTGCAAATGACACAATAAATTATAGACATGATAATTAAATGTCTGTGCTCCCTGACAGGAAACCCCACCCCTGAGGAGGAAGAGGCTCGGAGAATCTCTGAGATGGGCAAACCCATTCTGGGAGAGCACAGCAGGCTTGAGATCATCATAGAGGAGTCCTGTGAGTTTAAGGTGTGTGAGTGGCTGATAGAAGGCATTGCACTAGCAGCAAACCAGCTGTCTTTGTACTGACAAATACATCACTGAATACAAGGGACAGACAAGTATATTTT
Organism: Oplegnathus fasciatus; assembly: GCA_003416845.1. Lineage (NCBI taxonomy): Eukaryota > Metazoa > Chordata > Actinopteri > Centrarchiformes > Oplegnathidae > Oplegnathus > Oplegnathus fasciatus. The sequence continues at coordinate 640,295 of NTHP01000146.1, forward strand.
AGGTTAAGTTCATTAGGAAATATGAACCAGGGTTTTTTGTTATCATCATTGGTTTTTGAGAAGAAATTTAGAGGGAACATACGCAGCAGCTTAAAGGCAACTTTTAATGTATTATTACGACTGCATGTTTCAAGACTTTTGTAAAATACACTACTATCTGCATTAGGCAGGAGTAACAATAGTTAGTCTAAATTGACATTTTAGGTGGCACATTTGAGTGGTATTTCCTTTAAAAGCTTTAAGAAATATTAGCACCTTGGAAGTTGAGGTTGTTGTAGACAAAGAAATCTGTTAATAAGTGTGGAAAAGTTGGAGCATATGTGTTTTAGTTCATTAACAACCCCGCACTCTCTTTCACATCAGACTCCCAATGGAGTACTAGACCAGGTACAGTTTCTGCCAGCATGCTGTGTGTGTTGGGACTGATTAGACGTTTCTCATTTAACTCTCATTCTACTCTCCTGATTACACAAATATTGTATATTCACATCTACCATTTCTCCGTCCTCAACTTTTCTCATGCATTACATGCATCTTGATTTGAGATGCACTGAGGCAATGTGTGTGCTGTGTGTAAAATGTCTGGGTCCGTTAATTCCGTGAATTCAATTCAAATTCTGCAGCAGAACAGTGAAGGCAGTGGTTTTGTGGGTATACTATTAATATGTGTCATATTCATATTTGCCACATTTATTTTGGATATCACATTTTTCTTTGTGACCAACTTTTTTTACTTCATTTTCCCAAGAATATGACACAAAAGAGACTGAATGCCCTAATACAAGTAACATAGAATCCATGAATGAATATCTCATAAAAGAAGAAAAAGAAAATGCAGACGAGATGTATCAACATCCTTCACAATACCCACTCTCCCCTTATACCCCACACCTATATCTCTTGGCTGGAGAAAAGAAAGAATAAAATAATAAAATGCTGAAAATAATAATAAAATAAAATTTAAAAAAAGAGACAAAAATATTTACCATAGCGGCCAAGACAAATGTACAATATATATAATATTATGTACATGTACAATATATAGTACATAACAGTTAATAGCATCAGCATTTCATAATCAGAATGGTTTTTGTTGTTGTTGCCATCTGTTCTGTGTATATTGATATGATCTATGACTACCTCTGCCTCATTACTGACCTATTTAATGTGTTGTAACAGAACACAGTGGACAAACTCCTGAAGGACACAAATCTGGCTTTAGTGGTTGGGACTCACTCGTGGAGAGAGCAGTTCATTGGAGCGGTCACAGTCAGTGCAGGTCAGTGGCTATTACATGTTTGTTTTATGTTGTTATCTTCTTACGTTGATTGTTTTTTTAATTAAGTATTTTGTGGGAAATCTTGAGTAAAATGAAGAAAGGTATTGATCAGAGGCATGGTTGTAGCATAAAAGTACATTTCTGGAGCCTCTACTTTCTTGTTTCCTGTTTTTGACATTTTGTCAGAACTTTGTATCTGACCACTGCAGTTTGACCTTCTAACGTTGGACTAAGGGTGTGCATACGTTCATGACTCTTCAGCTTTTGTTCACTTCTCAGCTTTCATTATCAGTTCCAGTGTTTTTGTTCTCTATCTCTAACGTATTTTTTTATTCATGTGGATTGTGGTTCACATTTACTCAATTTAAGATGTGAAATTAAAGGGTTTCAGCATGGTTGAATAAATGTTTACAATCTACTGTTACAACTGGTTAGGTTTGCTTCTTCTGTTTATTTAGCTGGCCTGGAATGACATGTGGTTGATTCACGTCAGTTTTTTTAATGTTGAACATATCTCAGACCGACCATGAACAGGACTCATTTTGCCAATATGGCTAATGTTACTAACAATGACTAGAGAAGGGATAAAACCTAAACTCTTTGTCCCAAAGTGCTGCTAGCTATGTTAGCTTGGCATGTGCTTTGCCAATTTAAAAGAATATAGAATAGAATAGAAAGAATATATATCTGTCCAAAAGTACCAAAATCTGCCTACCAGCACTTATATAAAGCTCACTAATTAACATGCTCTGTCTCTTTTGTTTAAACCGTACAAAAATCAAAGTGTAAAAAAAGTGGTTTTTACAAGGGATTATGTGCTGACTTGGGTCTTGAGTCTTGGCGGTCAACAGTTGATCAGGACATTCGACACTATAAGGTTGTTCCCGATTGGCCTAAAGTGTGACTGTGTCATTTGTGGATGATGACACGCCTGTGTCGCTTTGTCTGATTCGTCTTAACTTCGTCTTTAAACAGGTGATGGAGATGAGGAGGAAGGACAGGAGCAGCGAATGCCGAACTGCTTTGACTATTTCATGCACATATTGTGCATTTTCTGGAAGATTCTGTTTGCTTGCATCCCACCCACCGAGTACTGGAATGGCTGGGCGTGCTTCATAGTGTCAATCTCTATCATTGGTATCTTAACAGCCATTATTGGAGACCTTGCTTCCCATTTTGGCTGCACCGTCGGCCTGAGAGACACTGTCACTGCGGTGGTCTTTGTAGCACTAGGAACTTCACTTCCTGGTGAGTGATTCTACTTGTGAGTCTTGTGAGTCGTTTTTTTTGCAATATGTGTTGGATTTAACTATTGAACCATTAACTATTTATTTTCTAACTTCACTCTTTTTTTCCCAGATACCTTTGCCAGTAAAGTAGCTGCCACTCAGGACCAGTATGCGGATGCATGTGTGGGAAATGTGACTGGAAGCAATGCGGTAAATGTATTTTTGGGCATTGGGGTGGCCTGGTCCGTGGCTGCCGTGTATTGGGAAGTCAAAGGTAAGGTCTTCCGTGTGGACCCTGGCTCGTTGGCCTTCTCCGTCACACTCTTCACCATTTTTGCCTTCTTCACCATGGGAGTGTTGATGCTACGCCGGAGGCCGTCCATAGGTGGCGAACTGGGAGGCCCGCGGATCCCCAAAGTCCTCACTTCACTGCTTTTCTTTGGACTCTGGTTCCTTTACATCCTCTTCTCCAGCTTGGAGGCCTATTGCCATATACAAGGCTTCTGAGGGAGCACAGCTGGTTAGAGTAATGACTGCACAATAAAAAACACACACCACCAGCACAGTACTGTTACAGTAACTACCACTGAGAAGACCTATCATCACTTGACAACTGCTGCCATGGTTCATTAAAAAAAATGTATACACACCACAGACTCGCACATGCTAATCTGTACGTCACATCCACTGCAGGACAGTTCCATTCAGTAGAACTGATTGTGACAGTACTGATTCATTTTCACTTAAATGGACTAAATATCATGCAGTGTCTGTTTTTGATAAAGGAGAGCAAATGGTTAGCATGTACTCTGTAAAGTCACTGGATTTTGCTTGATACTGGCTTGATGCCCGATGGCTCATAACCTGGATTTCAAGTTTGGTCTTGTTTCTCCTCACGCTTGTAGAGGCTGGGTCAGATTAGACTGCCTAACCTAGTAATTAAATAAGAAAACCAATGATAGCTGCGTTTACAGTGGTGAGCAATGTAGTACATGATAGGACATGACAAGCTGCCCTGATACATGAAAATAATGGTTGAGGAACACCATTCTGCTTTGTGTTGTAGCAGTCGAGTCTGTTATTTTTGTATATCAGGACAGTGAGTGTAGCATCACGTTTATACCATGGCTACTTGCCACAGACAAAAAAAGAAGCTGTGTTCAAACTGTCATCCATTTTTTAAAATTTGTTTGTTGTCAGTAAGCATTAACCCACAATTAGGTCTGTTTGACAAGTTAGAGTTAATTGGTAATGCAACTCAAAGCAAAAGTACTGTTGCTATGGTTACCTTCAGTTTTTGCACACACATTTAGAACAATAGTTGAACTGTTGACTGGAAGTGTTTTAGTTGTCTTGGTGTACAATGTTGAATGAAACTGCCAGCCAATCAGAAGCAAGTGTTTTCTGCGGCCGTGGTATTAAAAACTGAGCACAGTTTTGTTACAGTGAACAGTTTGGGAGATAAGCTGCTGCTGTGTAATATCTCTCACTGATAAATGGTGTTTCTCTGTTGAGTTATGTGACACAGGGCATTGTTTAGTGTAATGCACCTACTGAATTTGATCTCACTATAAGTATTGATAATAGTAATTATCAGAAATGCACTACATGGATCCAATATAGAAATGTATAATTGACAAAGAATTACACAGTAAATGAATTTCTGATAAGCTGTGGAATGAAAAAAAAATGTACTAGTACTAGTATCTGCCATTGAGTGTGACTGTTTGAAAGTGATGATTCATTCACCCCTAAAGTCTTATCTGTTTATTTATCAATGGTGTAATTTAATGTCTTTGTAATTGAATGTATTTGAGCTGATATGAACAAAAATATATTGTAATTTATTGTAAGTTGTCATAATTACATTGAAATTTTAACTGAGTGTGTCTCCATTGGATCCGTCACCCACACTGGATGTTTAAATACTGTATTACTTACTCATTAGTGCAGAAGAAGACAGATGGATGTCTATGGATTTGAAGAGGATTATACCAAGATGTTTGGTCGATAGATGTAAAAGGATAGAAATCAGGTTTTTTCAGAAAATGTAATGAAGTGTGTTAACATGGAAAAAGCACGACTGAAAAAACATGGACCCAAAATCCAATGTTTAAGGCATTTAAGCAGGATGACTGTATCCTTTAGTGCCGATTTGGAGACTGCGTTAATATCAACACTTGTTTTCTCTGGTGTGTCTTTTTTTCTTTTGATAGCCAAGCAAGGATAATTATTGCATCAGGTCGGTGAGAAAGACTTGGGCTGAACTCTACCAGCAGTCACTGATCCAGCTAAATCATGAAATTTCATGAATGATAATTACTGAAAACATAGTATCGATGTGGTACAACATGGAAAGCAATCCGAACAGCCTACTAACGAAACAACGAGGCACTGCCATCACATTGAGATGAAAAAAGAAGTTGTTAACCAGAATGTTGTCTAATTTATATGAAGAAACTTGGGGTTTATCAATTTATATTTATTACTAACTCACAAACTACAGCAAGCATGGTGTTTTTAATCTTAATGTAAGAGTCACCGTGGTTGGTGGTGGGAGGGACGAGGGACAATGAACAATGCTGTTTAGATTCATTATGCATTTACATTTCCTGGACAGCTACAGAGTACCAGAGAACAGGCACTGAAGGATCAGACTTCATCTACATGTTTCTCTGCAGTAGGAGGGACTGGAGTCATGACTGATGACACAGAGATTTCTGATCTGACATATTGAACAAAATGAAGTATTGGTTATAGTTAAAGCTGCATTCATAGATTTATTAATGGCCTCTCGGGGGCAGCAGAACAAGCTGTAAACACAACATCTAACATATGAAGTTGTTATGGCGAATGTTTTAGCAAAGGGTTGCTTATTTACATATCCCGCAGACACAGAGGAACATTATCATCCAGTTGGAGTCATGTTTGTGTCCACCTGATGAATGCTATTTGATCCATTTTTATATAATAATATTGATTAGTGCAGCTTTAATTGGTTATAGAGTAGGTGTTGAGCATGTCTCGTTGCCTCTGTAAACTAAACAGGTTTTTCTGTTCTTTCTTTTTAACATGAAAAACTCTGCGCTTCAATGCCAGACTGGTTACTGTAAAAAGTGAACAAAGTGTAGCAAGCTTTTTATAACACACTGCTGACGGAATTAGAGAAAGAAAGAAAAAAAAAGGAAGGAGGGGGTCTGACCCGCAGGTTGGACTTGTTTTCACTCATGTATTATTAAAAGCAACAAAATCACCCATGGCTCATCATGCAAATTCAACATTAAGGAGCCATGACTTTATCTGAGGTCCTTTGTTTGATATAATTCACTCCGAGCAGTCCCATTCATATGACCCTACTTGTCATGCAACCAGTTTTCATGTTTTCACGTAATTGCGTGTAATACCAACATTTGGCAGGGACATTGTGCTAAAATGGCCTTTTAGAAATTCCAAAAACACAAGGACAAGAGTGAAAAAGCGTGTATGAAGCAAATACAGAAAATACAAATAGAGCTTTTGGGGTAACTTTTATATGCATAAAGTATTTCTTTTCTGGTTTTCTGAGCTGGAAATTTCTGAATTATAATGTAATGTAGGGGGAAGACATTTCAGCATTTGGGAATCATCCTACCAGGTTATGTAAACTATATCATGGAGTTCTGGTTGAGAAGGATTGAGTCAAGTGGAAGTAGTGCTGTTTAGGTTAGTGTTTCATAGTTCTTATGACTGACAGGTTTGGTACAGGTTAGCACTGTTACCCTGTGCTTGGACCCATGGTTTAACCCCACCTCCTCTCTTGGAGGACGCAATAAAATTAATGATTGACAGGGTAAAGTGACCAATAGTAATGCGTGTAGCGTGTGACGCTCAGCTGCTACATTCACCACCCTTAATGGGAAATACAACATTTGAGCATCCTGGTCTAAATAAGTCACAATTGTTGTCAGGTCGCACTTTCAGAAGAATAAACAAAGTAAACTGTTGTTCTATAAAAAAAACTCATACTGTGATCAAAACGTTTGATTACCATTGGAGGAGACGCATTCATGTGTAGAAAATGTATAGTTATTTGAATCTTTGTCGCATCTGCAGAATAAAATGTGATTTTAGGAACAACAAGAGTGTCCTTAAAGGTTCAATCAAGACTTCTTTACAGTTTCAAACACCGAACTATGCATAATGGAGAACCGAGTCGTTGCTTTCAGCTGTACAAACAGTGTTCCGTTTTCCCCACACATCTTGAATGCAGCAGTAGCCCGGCACAGGGGACAGGACAACATGGCTGCTGCTGCGGGCCGATACTACGGAGAAGGCGGCAGAGCAACGAAAAGACAGAAAACTGAGGACGGAGGAATGACCACGGTGAGGGTTTCCTCCTTGCCTCGGTACTTGGTGTTGTGTTATGCTAAAAAATGTGATAGGTTTTGCTTTTCAAAGAGGGGAGAAGCTAAGTAGCTAACCGAAGCAAACCAATTTACGTTGACGCGAGTTTGGTCAGGTTTAGCTAGAACAACGTTATAGCGGTCACGGAGTTTGTCTAATTAATATTAACAAGCTACTCAACGACACATTACTGCCTATTTATGGACCGATAGAAAACGTGCTTTAGTAAATCAGATGCTGTGTACGTTAACACAAATAACTGGTAATTTTGGCAGGCCAGCGGTCCCGTGAGCGTTACTGACGCTAATCTCCAACACAATAACGGTTATTATATAAGACTCACTGGCTGAGGCTGCTGTTTAGCTAACTACACATCTCTACCGGTCTGCGGCTCCAGCCCCTCTCCACCAGCGGCGGAAATATTTTATGATTATGATATTTTAAGAGCATCATGTTGTGTGCTTCGTTTTCAGGAGAGCTACGATGACCCTCATAAACCGCTACCCTCCCCGGTGGTGCACATCAGGGGCTTGGTGGACGGTATCATGGAGGCTGACCTGGTGGAGGCCCTGCAGGAGTTTGGGGCCATCAGGTAACAAAAGGACACCATTCATAATAACCTCATGAAGGCACTCACTGACAACACAGTCCTGACCCACTGTCATCTTGTCAAGCTGCTGTGGCTGTTATGATAGAAAGTCGTTGCAGAACCCATCCAGTAGAGAAAGAGCACTGCTGGAGTCCAATATTCACTTGCTTGTAAGCTCTGGGTTAGTCCTCCAAATCCTTTGGAAACTCTCTTGGTCTTTAGCCTGTTAGATGCTTGATTGACTAGTTGACTTCTTATCTGTGCAGTTCCATACTGGGCACGTAGCATACACACAGCTATCTGAGCTTGTCTGCGGGAAACCACTGCCTGTTGTTAGAGTGAAACTCAACCTTACGGACTGTGTGTGGGCCTCAAAACCTAAACAATGAGCTAAAAGCTATGTAGTGCTGCACATTTGAATGTTAAATCTGGTTAACTCCTTTAAATTACTGCAAATCCCTTGTTCCAGTGTTGATATGAGAAATATGCCGTAATGCTGGTTTAAATTGAGCGAGTTGTAGTTTCAGCCAAGTTGCCAATGATTTCAAACATTTATGTGACTCGTGCTTTTGTTAATGAAACATGGTTCAGTACTCCAGCATATGGGTATTTATAATTTTCTTCTTGTGTTTACAGTTATGTGGTTATGATGCCCAAGAAGCGCCAGGCCCTGGTGGAGTATGAGGACATGAATGGCTCCTGCAATGCTGTCACATATGCAGCAGAGAACCAGGTTTACATTGCAGGCCACCCTGCTTTCATCAATTACTCCACCAGCCAAAAGATCTCCCGGCCAGGAGACTCAGATGACACCCGGAGCGTCAACAATGTGTTGCTGCTCACCATCATAAACCCCATCTATCCTATCACCACGGTAACGTGATTATAAAAACTAACCTTGCGTGCAGTGACAGTGCAGATTGTAATTTATTTAGTAGTGTGTTGAATTGAATACATTACTGTATGATTACAAATTCAGACAGACTCATTCATTAGATCCCTGTACATTAAAGCATGTTTTTCATTGTCAGATATGAGTCACGATTGAAACTGGCTTCATGAAAAATAAAGGGATTAGATTATTTTATTTTCACAAAGTGTTGAAAAAATACTGTATAATTAGAGCCATTATATCCATCAAACAGTATCCATTCTTTCCCCAGTGCATTTCATTTGTTAGGAGTAGTGATTCTCTACAAATACTGAAGCATACAGACCTATTCTTCTGCATCAGCATGGTTTTAAAATGCAAATTTTTCAATTTCTTTTTTCTTCACAATATATTCTTTTCACAACTACTGTGAATTTCCTTTCCACTTTGATGTCACTGAATTCTCTTCATTAAAATGGCAAAAATGTAGCAGTTTAAAATTGGATAACAATCAGCAAAGCGTATGTTTTGGTGTTTGGTCATGTGTTATATTTTTAAAGGTGATACATGTGCTGTTGCATAAAGCGTGCTTGCTATTTCAGGAGTGCTTTATGAACTTATCTGTGTGCCTCTACAGGATGTGCTCTACACCATTTGTAACAACTGTGGTCCTGTACAGAGGATTGTCATCTTCAGAAAGAATGGTGTTCAGGCCATGGTTGAATATCCTTTTCAATAATTTGCCTTTTTTATTGGCTGTGTTCCTTTACATTCGGACACAGTGTTATTGTACAGTATGTTGTATGTTTAATTATACCCTCAGAAATCTTCATATCATCAGACTTCACCTTAACTCATTGCTGCCACATTTGATTCGGTCCAAAGTGCCCAGAGGGCCAAAGCCTCTCTGAATGGGGCAGATATCTATTCTGGCTGCTGCACTCTAAAGATTGAATATGCCAAGGTAAGTGTATGACAATGTCTAATCAACCTTCCTGCCTATTGAATTAACATCAGATGTTACTGAGAAGAAACTAGTTTTGATTGTAATACAATCCTGTTCACAGCCTGCACGCCTTAATGTCTTCAAGAACGACCAGGACACGTGGGACTATACAAACCCCAACCTCAGTGGCCAAGGTAACATGCAGTCCCCAACCCTTCCTTCCCCTTTTTTTCTTCCTCTTTTCCTCTCATGCCACTGTATGGGATGGTTAGGGTTCTCTGCCTCCGGGGGTATTGCCTTTGATCACAGATGAATGGTTTCTTCCACCGTTCACCATGCTGCTCAACTCAGTGTTCAGAGGCAGTATTCCTGTGATGCCTTCACAGTCTTCATGCATTTTCTCGCCACACAGCAGGCTCAAAGTAAGGGCATGAGGAGCAACCTCAAGGGCAGCCAACCTCAATTACAGGCTCATGCATGTGAAAAGCCCAGCGCACCCATTACAGTAGCATATACAGACGCACCATTCTTCACATAGGTTCACATTCCCTATAGAGCATGTCACAGCTGCACAACTTCACATCCCTGCTCTAATCTAGTAAACACTACAGAGACTATCACACCTGTTAGAATTCTTTCAAACATAGTGGAGATTTTATCATAGCTTAAATTAGACATTGCACTAGCAAGCTGAGTTGACTTGTGCGACCACTAGGCACACCTCTGGTTAAAGGTTCCATGAAACAACTCCTGAGATCTTAAACTTTTCCCAGGCTTTGATGTACTGTACAAGTATTTCTGCATGAGGGTTGGAGTTCATGGTGGGAGGGCCTGGATTTGAGGGTAGGTGGAGCATAAACAGCAGAATGAACACTGTCGGTAGTTGTCACTCTGCTGCTGAGGATTAAACAGCCAACCGTGTTGTTGGGTGTCAGCATTACGATCAGTGGAGAAAGTAGCTGCTGATGTTGGATGGGATCTCAGTCTGTGATTACATTTTTATTGGGTGGATGGTTTTGCATACGCCCAAAGTACATGATGAGTTATTTAAACTGACACTTAACGGAAGCAAAAAGGTGGGTTTTAGTATAATGATGGGTTAAATGTTTTGGTATGTTTTACATGTAACCATTGATGGTGGAACAACAGATCCGGGACACGAATGTTCTGCATTTCATGGGACCTTTAATGTAAAACTTATATTACAAACACACATGATAGTTTCATCTACATTGCTAAGCTTTCAAATCGATATTTGTAGTGTCAACGAATTTGTATTGTTTTGAGAGTCACTGATGAACTTTGGCAAAGACCACATAGTGTGGACATTTTTAAATCTAGGGATTACATCATTTGTTATTGGATATGTGTTTTGTTGATGTAATGCTAAAATAATACGTTTAACAATCAAGAACTAAGATCATTCCATGTCTGAAACCTCCAGCAAATTAACTTAATCAGCCACTTGGCCCATTGGGTGACAGAGATTCTTCTCTGTCACCACAATGACCAAAATAGGGGATACTGCCAAATGCAAGTAGACAGCTTGTTAGGTAATCAGATTTCAGAGTAGCTGGAAGCAATAGAATTTTGCTGTGATTTTAAACCTGACAGATAAATACTTTACTTTAGTGTATCTGAATGGAGGAAATTTGTGATTTTCTTTTTTCGACAGACAGTGCAAAATGATGTAGTTGTTTCTCTTGTGCACAGCCAGGACCACAACATGTACATTTCAAGTTTCATACAGGTGTTTGACATCTTTCTTGATATCCTATAGTTTGTGCTGCCTTACGAACCAGAGGTACTCCTTGTGTCCTCACTGTGCAAACTCATACAGGCTTACCCCAAGCTCTAAGCAGACACAGCGGCTTCTACAGCTACAGTATAACAGCACCCACAGCCACAACTAATGTAAATCTACTCTGTGGCATACATCGGACACAGTGGGGCAACAAATACCGGAACACAACCTCAACTCAGTACTTCCTTATTCCAAGTCCATCATCACCCCTATCTCCACCATCTGACACGGGAGTCCATTTTATTTTTGGTGGTAGACAGTAGCCACCATTTCAGTTTGAGGGACAGAAATACTTCAAGGCCACGCGAACAGACACCTCGCATATCCACCACAGACTGATGTTGATAGACTGATAAGCATCTACCACCACCTCTTTACCAGTACAGCACATCTCATCTGCAGAGCCCTGAGGAGTCACCACTTTTGACACAACACATTGATGATGAGGGCGGGAGTCAGGTGTGTGGTCGTTGCGGCCACGCTTCCTAGCCCTTGGGATGTGCCTGCCATAACACAACCTCAGGGAGCAACAGAGGAGTTTTCAGACACACTCAGCCCGACCAGGGAACAGATGACACCACATACTGGGGCAGTAAACAAAAAGAGGCCATTCTCTCTCTCAGATGCTAATACCGCTCGTCTCTACCTTCCTGTGCCGAACACAACATGACAACACAACGAGCTGAATATCCACGGCAACACACAGCTGAACTGCCATGACAGCACATCGTCACGCAGATATTCCAGATGACTTATTGTCAAGCACTAGATGCCTTTTCACTTTGCAAGTGGCTGACAGCTAATAAACCAAATAAGCAAGCATCACGTGAGCGTCCATTTTTACATGAGAAGAAATATCCACGGGGGGGCCCATGAAGACACAAGCATCAAACACCTATCAAGCATACAAGCACAGAGGCAAACAGATTAAAAATCCTTTCCTAAAGCTTTCTACATTTATGGACTCTGGTGTTCTGTTTTTTCCCTGTACCTTCCTCCCCATTTCCCTCCTTCTCTCTGTGCTGTTTGTGTTGTTTCTGCGTTGTTTCATTTTGCCTTTTTTGCACTGGCCCATAGTGATGCCTTTAACGCCTCCCGTGTGATGCAGGTTTGGCTCAGTGTGTCTGTGGACAGACAGCCCACTCTCAAACGGTGCAAATGTCCTGCTTTGTGGTCAGAGCACGGTAAGCTGGAAATGAGCCTCTAATAGCAACTTTCAAAACAAACCGGCAGCAAGTTAAAACCAAGCATGGACGTGTGGATGTACTTTTCTCTCTGGTGGTGGGGATGCAAGCAAGGAAAGAAGGAAGAAAAGACTGAAGAGGGAGAATGAGTTGAGGCTGGAGTCAAGAGGTTGGCGGGTAGCATCCTTGCTGAAGACTGCCCCCTACCTGCCCACTGTGTCCCATGCTCCATGTGTGGTGCTGTAAGTACTTGAAAGAAATGAATGAATAATCTGACTTGATGGTTAAAAGTTGAAAGTTATTGTGAAACTAAAACAACATGACTGCTGTTGTCTTAAATTGTTGAGCCGACATGTTAATACTACAGTATGATATAGGCCCACAGCAACACCAGCAAATAACAGACTTCAGTAATGTGATCGACTAACTGGCTCTGAATTCTCTTGGCAACTTTCTATTCATAAATTATTGTTCAAATATTCTAATAATTTGCTACATTTATGGCAGACTGATTATACTACCTCATATTGGGTTACCAAACACCTTGGAATGAGTGGGGCCAGTCAGTAGTTGCATATTTTTAACTTTGATATCTAGGTAAAGCGAGTGGGTGGGAATGTTTGATTTGGGTTTTACTGTCTTGTAGCAGTAGTAGCAGTTAATATGGATTTTCCAAATTGTCAGTTATAAAGGTAGGCTTTTATTTTACAGATGTGGATTTTGGTTTCAGCGCTGGTTGTTTTTATTTGGTTTTAGTAATGTTCTGAGGTTGTTGTCACAACTGGAGATGACACATTATAATGACATAACCATAGGAGGTTTTTCTCAAGGGAGGGTATAATGGATCTAGATAGATTTTAGGTTTTATTTCTGTTCACTGTGTGTTGAACAAAAATATCAGAATTTGTTATATTCAGACTGTATGTATAATGCGAAATCATGCAGAATTTGTTGTGGAAGTGGTACTTGAGTGGTAATTAAAGTCCCCATTTAGTGACTCTCCCCTTGTATTGCCTATTGGTGTGTGTGTCTAGTGGCACATTCAATAAGCAATCTGCAATTCAGGGTGCATTTTTAAGCAGCCACTGATGTAGCATGGTTAACTTAACATATTTTTCAGTGCGATTCACTGCACTGTCCGTGGCGTTTGATACACACTCTCCCAGTGTTCATATCACTGTGTGTACCTGCAGTGTCTTTGCATATCATAAATGTTTTAGTTACCGTTAAGGTTGTATTTGGGATAGTAAATCTATTTTATATAACAGATGAGAAATAGATTTGATGTCTTAAGCTAACTGTAACCAAAACAGCAATTCTGTTTGACATCAGAGATGTAACTGCTGGAGTGTAGCATTATGGTAGAGTACTGTACTACTTAATAATGTGGTTATTTTGATTATGGCAGGGCTACACCTTACAAAAGTAGTGTAAGCTGAGAAGTTTGGAAAAGGCATCATAAGAAACATTTAAGGGTACAGAAGTTTTTTTTCAAAGGGCTCATGCTAATTGAGGCTCTTCAAAACATCAGTGTAGATGGACAGTTGTGACTTTTCATAAACATCAAGCTATCATTAAGTGATTAAGATGTGAGAAAGAAAATCCTCACTGCCTACAGATCTAATTGAAAACTATACTATATATACTGCAATTTAAATGAGGACATTAAATGCTATTTTCATAACTAATTGCTATGACTAGATTATTGATGTGCTAAAGGAAGTGGTGGCTGTTGATGCAGAGAATTCACACTGGGTTTTGTTGAATGGAGTTTGTAGGAGAGCTTTTTTACAACAGAAATGGACCAATATGGAGACTGTCTGTACTTACTTTTTTGTTGATGAATTTAAGCCAGTCTACAACTTGGTTGTAATTTTTTCCCTTCCACAATGTAATCTAGTCAAAGTCCTTGATGTCTGTTCACGTCTGATGTTATTCCTTTGTCTTATCCTGGTTTGTAATAACTGTATAGTTCCCGTAGTTTTCAATAAAACATGCTTAGACTGCAGGTGCCGATGCACTCATGCATTTTACTCTGATCTCTCTGATCTTCTACTTGAATGTTTCTATTCCATATAATTGCCTAGGATGTAAAGAAATGTCTTTATACAGTGTTGCCAAATTCATACTTTTTTAATGTTAATTTGGATTTGACCTGTGTATATGTGTACCTGCACAGATGCTGATGGTGAAGGCAATTGGAACAATTCACAAGGTGTGTGTGCGTGTGTGTGGGTGTTTGTACTAGAATGGCTGATATAAGAGGTCTTTTAAAGCTATTTTTCCAAATCACTGTTAAAAAAAATCTCCATTATGTCACGTGTTAGACTAGCAAAATAGAGCCTGCAGACTTTTTTTTAAACCACTTAATATCTGTCCCTCTGTTGCATGTCAATCACAACCTTGTCCTTTAGCACATACAGTAGTAGCCCAAGTAAGGTACCTGTTTGATACCTTTAGCAAGGAAGCTGTTTGATAGGCAACTTTTTTTTTTTTTTTACCGTTTTAGATCCCAATGCCAATCCCAACAAACGCCAGAGGCAGCCCGCTCTTTTGGGAGACCACCCACCTGATTATGGTAAATATCCAATAAAAAAAATTGGCCTGACATTTAGAAGAGTGGATCACATTCCAATACTGTATCAGTACCTCGGATGTTTTTTTCCTCTAATTAAGGTGGCCCTCAAGGAGGTTATCATAGCTACAATGACGACAGCTACGGTCCCCCTCCTCCCCACCGCATGGGGCCAGGTATGGGGGGGCGTGGTCGAGGTACCCAGCGCTACGGCCCTGGATACGGGCCACCACCCCCTGAGTATGGTCCTCACGCTGACTCCCCGGTTCTTATGGTATATGGCCTTGAGCCCGCTAAGATCAACGCTGACAAAGTCTTCAACATCTTCTGCCTCTACGGCAATGTAGAGAGGGTGAGTGAAATGATGCTAACCAAAGACTCAGCATTAGTCATTAGACACCACAAAAGGATGGCGTCATCCTTCTTTACCTTCAGAAAAGTCAAATTTAATGAATTTGTTTGATTGGTAGGAAAATTGTGAATGCCATATTTTAACATTTCTAAATTATAAATCAATTAATCGAGCAACTAATTGACAGATTTTTCGGTAATGAAAATATTCATTGGTTGCAGCACTAGTTTCACGCTCTTGTTTGTTTGAGTCAGCTGGATGTTTTTCTTCCTTCAGATTAAGTTCATGAAGAGTAAGCCTGGAGCCGCAATGGTGGAGATGGGAGACTGTTACTCTGTGGACAGGGCCATCACTCACCTCAACAACAACTTCCTTTTTGGACAGAAACTCAATGTTTGGTGAGAGCAGCTGAACAAACCATTACAAAACATTAGCATAGACTATTAAAAACAAGGTGCAGAGCTAGCTACACAGACGTAAGACCTCTGACCCTCTTTCCTCGGCAGTGTGTCCAAGCAGCAAGCTATTGTGCCAGGACAGTGCTACCAATTAGAGGACAACACCAGCAGCTTCAAAGATTTCCACGGATCCCGCAACAACCGCTTCACCTCCCCAGAGCAGGCAGCCAAGAACCGAATCCAGCACCCCAGCAACGTCCTACACTTCTTTAATGCACAGCCTGACATCTCTGTAGAGATCTTCAACCAAGTAAGAAAAGCAGTTTCTATCTGACATGAAGATTTTACACCAACCACCGCCTCAAATTTTCACTGAAACTGGTCTTTCCTCCCAGGTCTGTGATGAACTAGGAATTAAGAGCCCCGCAAGTGTGAAACTTTTCACTGGAAAGAGTGAGTAATATGAGTTACATATAGTGCTTGGCCAATAATATAAACTGGTGTTGTTGAATGCTCTAAAATAGTGAAGTAATGAGTGAGTAGGTAGATGTGTGTGAGAATCCAAAGAGCCCACAAAGAAAAACATTTGTACACACTCCACAGGGCTGGGAAAATTGTTTGGCTAGGTACACACAGAAGGCGCAGTCTGTAGGTAACCAGAGCAACAACCAGCTCTTCTTCTAAATGCAAGGTGTTATTTGTTAACTAGATCATTTAAAATGGGATCCAAATTAATTTCTCATGTGTATAAAGCTGTGGAATCTGGGAGACCGAGAAAAATGTTTCATTAGTTTTAACAGCATAAATATTGTTTAGTGTTTTACAAAGTGAAGACCAAATCTGTTATCACTCTCAATTGACTTGAGTTAAAATTGCATTACACACATGCCTGCTGGTTTTGGATATTGCTATTTTGACTGTGCTGCAGCCGTTAGATGACTTCTTCAGGTATATTAGTGAATCTTTAAACCTACACACATCTCTGTTTAGTTCAGTGCAATGACGCACAGTTGAGCATAATCTGTTATGGTAATCTAATCAGTCGTCGTCTGTGCCACAAAAGGTGAGCGAAGTTCGTCTGGCCTTCTGGAGTGGGAATCCATCAATGATGCCATGGAAGCACTAGCTATGATGAACCATTACCAGATGAAAAACCCTAGTAAGTTCTCATCTTGTTACATTAACCGACATGGTTTTTAAAAGCTGGCCATGTCATTTTTATGATTTACTGTACATTTTAAAGCCTTCATGATGTCTTTCACCTTTATCCTTAAACACACATTTTTTTTCTTTCTCCTACAGGTGGGCCTTACCCTTACACACTGAAGCTGTGTTTCTCCACCACACACCATGCCAACTAAATACTCTTCCCTCAAGCTACTTGTAATGTTTTGTGTCCTTACATAGAGTATTCTGTAGTTCTGTTGTCACGTCTCATTAAAACATTCAGTCAGTATTGACAAAAACTGGGATTGATGTGCTTTCGAACATATTACTTAAACTATGATTTTGTATGATTTATTTTATTTTGACCATGTTTTTCAATCAGTTGATTATTTTGTATGTTCACAACACTAGATTTGAATAACCCCCCACTACCCTGAAATAACATTTCAATGTGGACCTCAGTTGTTGGTTTTTAAATAAAGTGAACAGTAACCATAATGTGAATACTGATGTAACCAGTGTTCACAGCTTCAGAGATGGTTTGTATTGTGTCTTTCATCATCTCTTCACTCTTGACAGGGAAGCATCTATATCCATTCATGGGGAACTAAGAATACATTGATTGGCAAGTTCTTACAAGAGAAGCAGCTGCAGTTTATTGGATGAAGAAGACACACTGACATTTCTATGCTTGTACTGAAGTGGTTATGGTGCCTTCCATGTGTTGATACCTGGACTATAGAAGATTATCACTATGAAGATTAAAGAATGGCAGACATGAAGGAGGTGGTTATCCATAAGAAGAGTGCTCAGTTACTATCAAGATTTCAGTGTCAAGATGTCACTTTTATTCAGTAAACATTACTGTGAATATTACTTTGGCTGGAGTTACTCAATGAACTAAAAGTCCTGTTCCAGTTCTCACACACCTGCACCAGGAGAAGACTAGCCTGGATCGGGCAGAAGCCACATTTGTACACTCAGGTTGTGAAGCATAATCTGTAGTAATTACATGTACTCAGACCTACACTGCATTATTTTCAGTAGTACAATTTGTATTCAGTGCTGGATGAATTAAAGCAGCTTTAAAAATGGATCATTTCCCCTAATTGACCTTTTTACTTCGATATTCCTATTAACATTTGAATTCTTTAGTATTAAGCATGTGAGTACATCCAAAATACATCACTGGAGATAAGTGCTTGTTTTGTACCTACGGACCACATTATATTTAGTGTTGTCACTATTGTTTGGGTCATTTGTTGGCTGTATGCATATATTTGTGGTGTCCTTGTAACATTGCTTCTCCAAATACATCTTTACTTCTAAACCAGGGAAACAGTGTAAAGCAATTTTCTAAAGAAGAAGCTGTATGTTCCACACATTCATAAAACAATTATTAAAGAGCTTGAAGGATCATTCTTTCACCTTGACGCTAGTAGTTTGACAAAAAAAAAAATCTCAACTCAAGGAACTAGATTTTTCCTGGAGCTTTCAGCCGCATCTCATGGCCTTCATCAGGAGATGATATTAGCTCAGTGTGTCATCTATAACATCTACATTACAAGCAAACTCTGCTGATGAAGGAATAAGCCTAATAAATGGACTTTGAGAGGAGTTTTTTCTTTTTTCGGTAACATTTGTGAAATAGTTTGTCAGGTGTTTGGTTATCATTTATTAATTTTTCAGCAGTCTTACTCGTTCATAGTCTAAACCCAGAATCCCCCAAATGTAATTTTCATCTTCGGAACTACAATGTGAACATGTGGCAGAGCCTCCTGAAAACAAGGTAAAACCGTTTTCCTCAGAGTGGATAAAACTCCCACATCATCTGGACAGGAGCCATTTTCTTAGTTGAAGCTTCCAGCCAGTTGTATTGATTATCAGGGTAAGCTGATGACATAATCATAACCTTACTGAAACAATATAAGTAGCTATTTGCATTACAGCACATATTTTCCTGCTCAACTAACGACCAGTTTAAGTCAAGTATACAAACTGGTATCTCAAGACCAGGAAAATATGTGTAACTGTTCAGGTAATGATATTGTTGAAGTTGTCTCCGATAATTATGTTCTCATGACAGCCAGTAAAATAAAAGCTCCAACACTCCTCAAACCTCCCGTTGAACCACTGATTACACCACCTGCCTCATCTGTACCTTTACTCCCTGGTTGTTCGTACAGTGCTCCACTTTTCACAATGCTAGAGAAAAAGACGGTGGTGGAAGTAAAAAACTACAACTCCCACAGCGCCCTGAGCCTCCGTCGCGTAGGTGTTTCCGGTGTCTTATGACATTTTACTTCCTTCCACACAGACTGACACGAACAAATCGAGAAAGAAGACGTCGCTAACTTTTAAATGCTGCCGTCAACGGTCGCGTTTTGAGCTCAGTTTTTCGTTTCATTTCCATCGTAAAATGCGCGGCATGTGGCGGGAGGTGTCTGAGAACTGAAGAACTGTTGGAAAACGTAGACCCTAACGCGTAGGCCTCCGAAGAAAGTTTGGTCGAGGGCCTGTAAACAACATGTCCTCCGCCTCGCAGTCTTCCTCCAGACGGCAATGGTGCTACCTCTGCGATCTGCCCAAGATGCCCTGGGCCATGCTGTGGGAGTTCAGCGAGGCTGTGTGCCGGGGATGTGTTAACTACGACGGGGCAGACAGAATAGAGCTCCTCATTGAGACTGCCAGGCAACTGAAGAGCACGCACGGAGTTTTAGACGGCAGGTCCCCCGGTCCACAGCAGGGCAAACCCAGCTCGGCTGGGCCCGTTGAAGCAGCTCGGCAGCATGGAGAGCGTATAGAAAGGGGGAGGGGTGAGTATGGGGTGTCTTCTCGCCTCCCCAATGGCCTGCACAGGGCTGAAGATGTGGCCCTGTCAGAGGGCAGCAGACAGAGCCCAAACACTCGTAGGGCTATAGTTGGGGCAGTTCCTAGTCTTCATGGCACCATATCCCATGCTTTGATAGCTCAGGGGTTAGTAGCAGCCCCCCATGGGCTTTTAGCCCCATTAGGCTCCAGGGCTGGGGCCACACCTATTGCAGTCTCAGCTGGCCCCATAATGGGGGACGGGGGCAGAAGACAGGCTGTGTCCCTGGGTGTGGGAGCTAGTACCTCTGCTCTGGTGGGTATAGATCCTGCAGTGTGGAGGAACAATGAAGTGATGGCCGAGTTGAATGAGGTGGCTCGCAGCAGGGTTGAAGGCTGGCCAAACCGTCCCAAAGCAGTCCGGGATGTACTTGTAGCTCTCAGCAGCTGCGTCCCCTTTAATGTGCGCTTCAGGAAAGACCATAATCTGGTGGGTCGTGTTCTGGCCTTCGATGCCAGCACAACTCCAGAGTTTGAGCTGAAGGTGTTTGTGGAGTATCCTGCTGGCTCTGGAATGATCTTCTCAGGAGTCCCAGACCTGGTCCGGCAGATGTTCCGTGACTCAGCCAAAGATGCAGGTAAAGCGGTGAACTCTGGGCTACGCTATGTGGAATATGAGAAGCGGCAAGGCACGGGAGACTGGCGTGGGCTGTCTGAGTTGTTGAATGATGGCGTGCGTATGTTTAAAGAGCCTCCAATCCCGGAGGTTCTGCCACAGCCAGATGCAGGGTTGCCTATGGCAGCCGCTGGACGCCCTGTACCAGCGAAGAGCACAACTCGGCGCCGCAAGGCTTCTCCGGGCTCTGAGAATGGAGAGAGCGAAGGGAGGCCTGATCACCTGGCGAGAGAGCCCTGGCCCCGAGGTGCTTACTCAGGCATGGAACCTCTTCCTGGCATGGCAGCCCCTCAAGAGGGCCCACCCCGTTTACACAGCCAGCCCTCACCCATCTCCGCGCTCATGGGAGTTGCAGACAGCCTGAGCTCCAGCCAGATGGCCAGAGATAGCCCCAGCATGTCCGCAGCCCACTCCTCCTCAGCCGGCCGCCCCACCAGCAGCAGCCCCTCCACTGCCTCCACCTCAGTCTCCCAGGCAGCCTTGGGGCAGGGTTTAAGCGCGGTGGGGCCGAGCAGCAACACCAGTGCTGGGGAGTCTACAAGCAGCGCTCAGGGCACTCTGCTCTGCTGCACCCTCTGCCGAGAGCGCTTAGAGGACACTCATTTTGTCCAATGTCCCTCTGTCCCGCACCACAAGTTCTGCTTCCCCTGCACCCGAGGATTCATTCGCAGCCAAGGTCAAGGTGGGGAGGTGTATTGCCCCAGTGGAGAGCGCTGTCCCCTGGCTGGATCCACTGTGCCTTGGGCCTTCATGCAGGGAGAGATCTCAACCATCCTGGCCGGAGATGGAGATGTGACAGTAAAGAAGGAGAACGACCCTTGACGTCTCCATCCTGTTGTGGTGAATGGTAAGACGGCAGCTGTCCTGAGAGGGATGGGTTAGGGTGTCACCGTTTTGTAATCAGCTTAAACATTAAATTTGAAAGCTGACAATTAAAACACTTTGAACTAGGGTTGCAAATTTTGTGCATTTTCCTTAATCGATAGTTGAACACATTAACAATCGATTATCGATTAATCATTAATAACTAATAAGATACAAAATGCACATCTTTTTCTCAGTTTAAGTTTCATTTAAATAATTCTAGCGGCACATTAGTTATGTTAAACATCAATTCATTATTCATAATTCAAGCACAAACAATTTAAACGAACAGAATAATAAAACAATAAGGCTCTTGCTTGAAACGGCTGCTCTTGTTCCCCTGTC
>NTHP01000146.1:661879-697593 GCA_003416845.1 Oplegnathus fasciatus
ATTATTCATAATTCAAGCACAAACAATTTAAACGAACAGAATAATAAAACAATAAGGCTCTTGCTTGAAACGGCTGCTCTTGTTCCCCTGTCGTTATTCAACAAATGGCGCAGCCAAACAAAACAAAACCCATTTTTTAAAATAAATATAAAGTGCTGTATAAAAGGAAAATAAAAAATACTCTGAACCTCTCCACAAAAGACGTAAATCCTACTGGCTATCGATTAATTTATTTTGAATCGATTAAATTCTTAACAGCGATTAATCGATTAATGATTAATCATTAACATCCCTAATCTGAACCAATTGAGGACTGTACCAAATAATCCCATGTCATTTCACACCTTATCTCAAATGCTGTGATGTACATGTAGTCTGAAGCCAGATTGAAATATGTCCAAAAAAACTTTAAAAAGTTGTTGAGTTCAATCAAACAGCTTCCTCAGTATTTTTTTTCAATAAAGGGAAGAATGGGGATGGCGATACTTATTTAATATTGAAGGATCCAGGTTGGTCTTGGCCTTAACAACAGCAGTTTTCAGTGATTTTGGAAAAAAAAGAGCCAATGAGCCATTGGCAAGTTTCAGCACATCCATTTCCAAGCAAAGGAAACCTTTTGGGAAAAGAAGGGTTAATAGGGTGTCAAAACAGCAGTATCATATCGATAACTTTGAATGTTGACAATCTAGCCATTGTTCCAGTGCAGTTGTAGCAGTGGTCTGGTTCCATTGCTGACATGAAGGAATTTATGGCCACTCTGATATTTTCAGTTTTTTCATTCTAAGAACATACAAACTCAGTACACTTAGCGGATTAGTTAGCTTCTCAACAGTGGTAAGTATTCCTTCTTTTCTTACTTGTGACTGCTGGGGTTTTTCTCTACGGATGCTGTCTGCTTGCCAGAGTTTTTACCTTTTTAAGTTCAAATTCAAGTTCAAGTTCTCTATTCTCATATGCACAACAATTACAGTGAAGTCGTTGGCCATGAAATTCTTAGTTCTCAGGCTCCCTCCAACAATGCTCATACAAATATGTATGAAAAGAAAATCTCGCAAGTAAAAATAAGAATCTAAGACATAAAGAAAATACAGCAGTGGTGTACCTGTGGTACACAGGTGTGAAAAACAGGTGATACAGTAATATAGATTAGAGTAATGTACAGTATATATATATATATACACACACACAACAGTATATACTGTATATATATATATATATATATATATATATATACAGTGGAAACCGCTTATAGTGATCACGGTTACAGTGATCAACTGCTTATATGGATCAAAAAGCTTGGGACAGAATCATTCCTATACAAATGCTGTTTAAATATTTCGTTTATAGTAATCAAGTTGTCCACTTACAGTGTTCATTTTGGGTCTTTTCATACATGATAACATATGGAGAAAAAAAGAAAACTACAGTAATTCTACTTTTTTTCACTTTACTCCCATGATGCATTGCCTCGCGATAACCCATCTCCTTTCAGCTGGCTACCTGAGGCTGGTGCAGCATGCACATTGAAATTGTGACAGTAAAAAGGAAGTAATTTTCTCTCAATGAACATGAACATAGTCTCCTCGAAGCTTATGGCAAACTGCCAAAAACGAGCCAATGAGATGCAGCAGCAAAACTCGGTGTTCCTCAGGCTACCTCGTGTAGTCCTGTGGTGGAAGCCGCCCTCGTCAAGTGGATCGATAATGCCCTGTCACGTAATACCCCCTAAGTCCGTTTCATTACTTTATATTCATATAATAAATGTACAAACGTCAATTAGATGGTAATCAGACAAATAAAGAAAAAGAAAAAAAAATCAGTTATAATAATCATCCGCTTTTCAATTTGACCTGGACAGACGCGATCAAGAGGTTTTCACTGTACATATATGAGGGGCACAAACTTGCGCTACGGTCAGCCAGTGTTCCATTTTTTATACTTGGCACGGAAACTGCTACCACAGGCAAGGGGGGCTGTTTAATATACCTCTGAGTCTTGTCACGGCCAGAGCTTAACTGATATTTCAAATCTAAGCGAACACATATAGCACAAGCTTAAATTAAGCAGAAGCAGTGTTTGTACAGTCTATGCGTATTAACATAATATGCCAACAAGAATCAGTGTAATTATGCGTACAGCACAATAATAAATCATTTAGTGTGGAGGTCCTCTAACTTTGTATCTGGTACCATTGTGTAATCAAAATTTTCCAAAATGTGTCCAGTACTTTATTTTATCAACACAGACCTGTGGAACTATAAAGACATTCCCATCAGCCGTCAGCTGTACTTTTTGTTTATTGCTAATTAGCAAATGTTAGCATGCTAACAAGCTTAACTATGAAAGTCAATATGGTAAACATTATACCTGCTCAACATTGTAGCACTGTCACTGTGAGCATATTACCATGCTGACATTAGCATTTGGCTCAAAGTGCCTCACAGAGCTGCTGGCATGGCTGAAGACTCATAGTTTTATTGAAGACTGTATTCTATCTGTTTAGCTCTTAGTTAAGACACATGATATCAGAACCAAAGAAACTGTTTCAATAGTTTCCCACTATTACATTGCTTCCACATTATCTTTTAAGCTCACAATTTCACATCACAATTTAGCATTTTTTGGAGTTAAACTTAGAAACTTTAGAAACAGGCGAAGTCCATTCTACATCTGCCTTTAAAATGATACTGAAATCACTGCAGAAATGTCAGAGGAACATCTCTGATTTTAATGCTTTGTCATATTATTCCCAAGCAGTAAATAAAGTGACTAACGGCTGATTTATAACAGCCATGGTAATGCGCTTACAGTTTTATCTTCCTTTGATGTCAGCCATTAGTAATCATTCCACCGCAGCTTTATGTGTTTGACAAAACAGCCAAGGCCAAGCATTTTCTAATTAGCCCTTTTTATCTTGAAGTTTATTGCAGTCGCTCTCTACACGACTTCACCGCAGCCCTCCTTCAAACAATACCTTCACATTAGCATTTTGCATTGTCTGCTTAACAAGGTTTGAATGCTTGGTATTCCGCTCTGCCACTCGTGAGGAAGCCGCAACAGACCAAAACAGGGCTCACCATGACCAAGACTTGCTTAATGATGAGTGAAAGGGCCTCTGTGTGTTCAGGCTCATAAATATCTGTCTTTCTGTGTGTGAGTGTCTGTGTGTCTGTCTGTGTTTTAACGCACTGCAGGCAGAGCAGCGTCTGCCAGGCTGCGATTATGCCCATGGTAGCTACTAGCAGTCGTGTAATCATCAGCGCCTTATTGTTGCCTCTCTTTAAAGACACACTTTCATTGTTGCTAAGAAGAGCGATAAAACTAGGAAGGAAGATAAAAGGCATACAGAGAGAGAGATAGAGAGATAGAGTCCCCCAGGGATGCTGCAGGGGACTCTTGTTCTAAATTATGCGGTTTTGTGGGAAAAATTATGTTTAATTGTTTTTTTTCTCACATATTTTTGTCTAACCGCATCTCTTATTCTTCCTCTTTTTCACCAAGTGACTCATACGCTCTCCATCTTTCACTCGCTCCCTTCTGACCCCTCCTTTCAGCAGCACTCTCCTCAAATTTCCTCTTCCTTACATCACATGCAGAAAATCAAAACATGCGAAGAAAGAAGGTAAAAGGAGGAGTGTTAGTGGGGTGGGGGGGTGGGGGGGTATACAAGCAACTCATCTCCCAGAGAGGTTTTTTTTCTCCCTCTCGTTCTTCTTCATTGGTGTAAAAGTACAAGGCTGACAGAATGTTCAAAGTGTTCAGGATCAAAGAAGAGCACTCTGCTTTTCTGAGTGATGGGGGTGGGATTGGATCCAGAGGGTTAGCTTGTGTCAGACCGCATCACACCTCTCTTTTCTTGCTATCACCCACTGTCTATCTTTCTTTTCCCCCTTGTTCTGCCTCTTTTTTTCTGTCCTCCTCTACATGTTTACTGTATCTCACTTTATCTCTCTCCCCCCCTCTGTTTTTTTTGTCGACTTGCTCACTCTACATCGCTTCGCTTCTTGCTATCTCTCTTCCTCAGCCCGTGCTTCATCTCTCCTCATCTTACCTCCTCTCGTCCATCCATCTCCTCTATCCCTCACTGCCATAATCCATCAGGTTTTATCATTTATGCAGTTTTCTATCTTCCTCCTTCACTCCCTCCCTCCACCTGTGCGTCCATCACTCCCCCATCTCTTTTATTTCCCGTGGAGGCCCATAAGGCTGATGGCTATTCTAATCAGCTGTAGCAGTTTCAAACGTGGCATGACTTAATTTTCAAATTGATGGTAAATGATAAATCAAAGGCAATGTAATACTAAAGCGCTGAAAGGAATCCAAGTCCTTGAAGATGCATGCTTACACTGGAGGGTTATTTCTGAGTGGGTACAATGGAACAATCAAATTATTCAATTAGGTTTCATGTTATTTTCCTGTTGCACCTACAAGCAAAAACCCTAAGTCTAAATCACACTTTAAAGCACCTGAATGAGGTTTACTGCACAGGCTGGGGTCTGACACTTTTTAGGCACAAAGCAGATGGTGGTGTGCAGCATTTACTCACAATTTGAGTCAACCTTATGATTTATCATGCAGTCCATCGTTCTTTCTCCACTGTTTCTCATTACTGAACACAGCATGTTACGAGTAAAGCAGAAAGGCATAAAAATAATTTCCAGAGTGGCAATACTCTGTACTCCTGCATGGTTTCCTCTGTTGACAGGCCGGTGTTGCACTATCCGCGATCATTTGGCTTGTTACAGTGAAGACATTTAATGAGGCATTTAGGCCATGTCCACACTAATGCAGATACATTTGGAAAACCAATATCTTTTTCTCTGTTTTTTATCAACACTGAGCTGGCAGGGTAGAGCAGTGATTTGTGGTTCTAGGGGTGGGCACGTGAGCACTGCAAACCCCCCGCCTTCACCCTGTTCCAGTCTCCACAACATGCCAAATCAAAATGAATACCATGCATTTTTACACTTTTTTCACTATATTGAGTTCAAAATGTACATTGTAGCACTACGCCCTTCATCCCAAGATACTATGTTCACTAGCAGTCAACATACCATAGTATCAAGCAATGACTGTTAAAAAACATGCTTTTCACAAAAATGTAAAGAATAAGAATAAGAATATTTCACCCATTATGCACTAGGCTACAAGATGAAAAAATGAAAACAATTTCAAACAATAGGTCAGAAAATATCACTTATAAGACTACATAAAATATACATTAGCTAATTCCAGACATTGTAAACAGAGTGTGCAAGAGATGTCCCCTTGCTATCTAGCTGTGACAATGCTATAGGCTACAGCTAAATGTAAACTACCATTGTCTTGCATTAAGTTTGTTGGCCTGCTGGCTTGCATTTGGGATGATTGAGGTAGCTAGCTAGCTACAGCAGCACAATGACTAGGATAGCCTATTTCATTTTATGTTCAATGACTAATGTTAGCTGACACATCAAATAACAAGACAAAGTTACAACAGAAAATCCCACATCACTAATTAGTTAAACAGCCGTTTCATACCTCTGATTTGTTCTTAATCCCATATGTGACATCACAGCCAGCAAGTGACAGGAGCTCCGCACATACCGTACTTCCACTGTTTACTCTTCCTTGGCCTGGTGGGTTGGCCAAATGCCTGTGATTGGCTGGATGGCCGTTCAGTCAATCTAACTTGACCAATAGGTGAAGTACTGTTTTTACAGATTTAAAGTTGTAATCTCTAAAATTTTCATTTTGTTGTCTTTCGTGGCACCTAATCCTAATACCTAATCAGTAATTGCAGGTGTGTTTTTGGACCTCACTTAAGTTTTAGTTTCACTTTCCTCATCTGTAGTTATCAACCTTTTCTTTTGCTTGTTCGGCCATAATAACCGTTTACTCACAACGCTGGCAGAGACCAGAAAAAACAGTACGCCGATTCACACACAGGTGAGTCGAAGAGCGAGTCTGTTGCATTAAAAGCTGAAGTGTGCGCCGCTTGTGATTTTTCAGGGAAAGTCGCCTGCGACACCCGGGTCGTACTACTGCAAATGCAAGGGTTTTCATCAGTCACTATTTTGTTGCATCATTCGGCGATAGATAGTGACTTAACAGATGTTTATTTAAATGAAAATTCTTTTCATTCCATCAATGACTATCTCAGGAAAAGGTTTCTGTGAAAGTGCAGGCGTCACAACGCCCATAACATCTGCAACTGTGAACTGGTGTTTTCAACTCTGTAAACGGTTTTAAAAATGCTTCTCAGAGTGGATAATTTTAAAAATTTTGGTCTGGCATTGAAGTGTGGACAAGTCCTCAAAAAGATAGATTAGCGCTCATTGCCTTCGAAAACTTTGACAAAATACCGTTATGACCATTTCATTGTCACTGCCTTCCAAAGTCATTATACTATATTGACATAACAAAAACATTTCTTCAACATGATCCAACTGTTTGCTGTTCTGTTACTGCCAACTACAGAACTTGTTTAAAGAGTAACCTGACACTAAATCCACTTATCTTGAGTCACTAGATTATATGTACAGTCACTTTTCTATACTATCTATTGATTTTTCCTATTCTAAAGAATTCAATACAACAGCAGTTGCTTTTTTGCTCAGAAAATCAAGTCACACTGCATTGTTAAAAACTATATTTGCCTGGTACTCCACACTCAATATATACGAGGTGACATCACAGTTACCCCTAACACCAGACTTGTAAATGCAGAAATCAACTGTCAAGCAGTGTGGAGGGTTCAGAATAGCAATTTTTTTTAGATGTTAAGGGGGCATGTTCAAGATAAAACCGGTTTGCTTTTTAAGGTATGGACAGAGGTCTCCTGTGTCCCAGTCACACGCTTTGTTCACCCATCCATCCACCCTGACCTTCTCTCTAAGATGTTTTGCAGTGCTAATAACAATGTCACGCTACGTCTGCCTTTGGTCCTGTCAGACAAGAGTCATAATTCAAATGGCCACTAGACACAAACGTAGGTCTTTTTAAGCATTTGAACTAATGAGTAATGCTTTCATTCTTCTTGTGAAGACAGTATCAGTGTGGATGTAGATATCAGAGTAATTCAAACTTCCTCATTGCAGTCTCGCAGACGTTGGTAGGTACATCTGTGTAGCAGCAACTTACGAAGCCAACTTTGAGTTGTGTCTGTCTGTGCTTGCTGCTGTCACTGACATATTCTGTTGGGACTTTATAACATATAATAATGATTTTATTTCTTTCCTTTATGCAACAGGCCAAGAATTAAATGCAGGCATGGTAGCAATCAAGTCACAATTTTGTACTTGCACATCTACTTAGGAAAATATGAACATGGGAACACCTTTAACATGCTCAGCTGTACTGAGCTTAACTAGAACATAAAATAAGAGGAGACAGAATAGACTTTTAAGCTTGCTTATACCATGTTTGTTGACAAAAGTGTATCTTTTGAACCCCAGTCCTGGACAGATGATGGCAATAATAAAAATAATAATAAAAAAAGTTTTCCCATGGTTTTGAAGTGTCAGTGTGTATGACAAACTTACAAAATGATCTGGAATCTCTACCGCGGATGGGACATTTCCTGAGACATGAACAGCATTTTCAAATTGTATCTGCATTAGTGTGGACATATTTTTAATGACAGCAAAGAAGAACAGGGATTTTGTGCGTATTCCGAGTCTTTCGTGGTTTGACAGTGTAGTGCAAAAGCCTTCTTTTCAAATAATTAAGAAGAAACTAAAATATTTATTTGAAAAAGAATCTGAAGATCACATATCTGTGGTGAGTAATGCACTACAATCAAACCATAATTGTGCAAATGCTTCCTTTAAATCTGCCAACGAGATGACACAGAAGATGACACAGTTGTTGGCGTCGGTGTCTTTGGGGTCTTTTGAAACGATGCAGAGGCTCACTGATTTGAGACCTGTAATAGCTTTGTCAAATACATGCAATTATGGGTACAGATGAAAGGCTCGACACACACCCACAGGCACACACACACACACACTTACATGTTGTTCTCCTTACCCACTGTGAAAAACGGGTTGCCAGTCTGTATCTGACTCTGACATTATGAGAACACCAGGTGCTCTGAGCAATAGCTCTTCCTCCCTAATGTGTCCCCTTGAAGTGTGTTGTTTTATGACTGTGTGTGTGTGTGTGTGTTTGAATTGGAGGAGGGGCAACAGGGTTATGGAGCTGTTCCCAGAACAGTGGCAGCTCTCTGCACTGTGGCATTGCTGTGTTGATACAATACAGGTCAGACTTAACCAGCAGAGAGAGGAGTGTGTGTGTGTGTGTTTCTGTGAGCTGCACATATGTTCAGGTGTAAGTGGCTTGTATATGTGTATACACCGTATGTTTGCATGTGTACTGTGTACCTGTATGTATTGCACCAGTTTGTGTAGAAGAATATATCAGCCACTTTTGTTTAAAGAATTCCCCCAAGGCTTTCTCCCTTTCTGTCCCTCTCCCTCTTTCTGTCTCGGTGTCTCTCACTCACTCTCTCTGCATCACAGCCCAACCAACCACTTTGAAATGCAGAGAGCGTCGGCGAGGACTGTGGCTAAGCCAGGGCTTGATGCTGTCTTTCAGATAGGGTGAACTTTTAAAGAGCTGGGGAAATAGCTGAGCGCTGACGGCTCGGGAGGGAAGGGGAGGTGGCAAGCAGTTGGGATCAGACCAGAGCGGAGCCGGATCTCAGGGGCGAGCCATAAATAAATGAGGCCGGGCCGCTGAACTGGCTGAGGTCCGGCTGTTTGGCTGCAGGGAGGGATGAGTTGAGAGGGTGGCTGTGGAGTAGCGGTGAAGCTATACAGCTGTTAAGCTGACGAAAAGTAGAATGAAAGAACAGTTTAAGATTTGTGGAGGTGGAGATGAGGTAAACTATTTCAGTCTATCGATGGTGGAGTTGGCCCCAGCGGTCGCTTGGCTCTTTAATATTTATGGGTGAATGGAAACATTGATTGTTGCTTTAGTATTCAAATCACTATGATCTGATGTGTCCATTGCTAATGATGCTTCTCGCTTTGGGAGAACATAGATTTGGTTTGTAAACAAGGCAGCATGCTTGCCTTCCTCTCAACTTCCTCTCCCTCCCAATGTGATTAGGAGTGTAATGGGAACATAATAGCATGGCAGACAGAAATGATGCTCAAATGTACCCATCTACAGCCCCACTCCACTCCACCCTTTCCCAGCCCCCCGCCCCCCCCTAATATTGCTCTGACTCTAATTCCGTCTGTCTCTGCTTCTGCTCAGGGAAATACAATCAGAGCATAAGCCATTGACAAATTCCCATTATATGCAATTTCATGGACGATAAACCCATTTGAAATCAGAATGATCCCCTGAATGTATGCATGCAGCTCCCCCAATGAGCTAATTATGATTTCTTTTTTTTTTATTTACCCTCATGGAACCCAGGAGACAGATTTCTTTTCTTGAAATGGAACTGGGCAGAGAAATGGGAGAAGAATATCAGTGTATGAGAGAGCAACAAATGCAGAAAAGGGCTGTGTCTGAGGCAGAAGTTTTTGACATACATCTTATTCTGCAGTACAGATTTTCCCAAACATCCGGAGTGTTTCCAACTGCAATTTAGCTTTCAATCCAATGCCCAATGCCAATCTTCAGTCATACCGGGGAAAACAAAAACAACAAAGAGTGAATAAGTAAATAAGAAGTTCTGTTCCAAATGCATTATTTTTTTATTTTGTTGCAAAAAAAATCACTTGATGACATTTAACTGTTTCATTCACCATCTCCAGAAGGTGAATAGTATAATCATATTGTCAGCCATCAACTTAAGTAATTTCATATCCTCTCCAAAGTAACAGAACTCAGCAGTGTGTTTTTCAAGTCCCATGTGACCAGAGCTTCCGAGCCTTTAAACTCCTGCGATCAGTAGATTAAAGCCCTTAAGCACATACATGCGTGTGCACATCCTCAGACACACACACTCACACTCGCTCCATAGCAGAAAGAGTCATTAAGGGCACCGCAGTAAGCTTGTTTTTCTTCGTCTTTTTTCAACAGGACATAATTTGTTCTTGTCTAATTTGAAAAGCGCATCCATTTACCATTCATCTGTCAACACATCTGTAAATGTACATCCCACGTTGTTGCACATTCGTTGCTACAGCAACAAGTGTGGTTTCAAAGGAGCAGAGAATGTTACAGTGACAGGTTCTCTGATAT
Source organism: Oplegnathus fasciatus (assembly GCA_003416845.1). Taxonomy (NCBI): domain Eukaryota; kingdom Metazoa; phylum Chordata; class Actinopteri; order Centrarchiformes; family Oplegnathidae; genus Oplegnathus; species Oplegnathus fasciatus. Next base: position 672,062 of record NTHP01000146.1, read on the forward strand.
TCAAGATTGGAAAAGTGTCAAGTGTTAAAGTGTCAAGATTGGAAGGATGATTTAAAGGCATTGTTCCACCGCAGTTTCTCTCTTTTCCTCTCTCAGCAGCTCTCTCACACAAACACCATCAGCTACACCAACAGTCTCATTCTTTAGCCTAGGATTTTGTGGGATGATGTCTTTTTGTAATTCACCCCTTAATGCGCAACATACATCACTTTACGTTTGGTATAAACACTATAAATCTTCTGATACTTGCAACTCAACACACCCAAGTTGCCTTCCCTCCAACTTCACAAACCCTAATGTGTAATACTTTGAAAATGTTTTTACTGAAATGAATGCATGGCAGAGTGCATGCATATGTTTCTATTCTGATGTACATTTCCATTAGAGACATGATACATGAACCATGAACCGCACTAACCAAGCCACTCAGGACCAGTTACATCTCTGAAATGATGCACTGGCGATAAATAAATTCTTATCTTTGTTGCAATAGGACTTTGAATCAGACTAGAGAGCGTTAGGATTCAAAACAATTCCATAATTCATACAGTTCTAAAGGTGGAGGCCCCATGCATGAAACGCATTCTGGCCCATAGATTATTTACAGCTGAATTTGCATCCTTTGCTTATGTTCGCTGTGCAACGCTGCACTTAAGTTAATGAAATTTCTGCAGAAGATTAGCGGGCGGCTCTGAATAGCCCCCAGTCTCTTGAGCAATAGATTTGAGCAACACAGTCATTATGTTACTCATTCTTCATCCATTCTTAGCTGTGAACTCAGGCCTTCCGCTCAGAAATACTGTAATTGTGGCATCATCAATCGTTACTGCTATAAACTAATTACATACATTCAGATAGGATTATGTTTCTACGCATCATGACAGTAAGTTCCACTTGTGACATAATGGTCCATCTCCCCAAAGAACAGTCTGATGATATTGGCTTTCTGATCTATAACTTAGCTTGATTACAGCATCATTCGAGTAAGATGGCTAAAGTCCCCAGGCAGTTTCCAGGCCTGTCTGCTTTGGTGCAACAGCTGAGATGGAAAGTCGCACTCCCAGCGGATCACCACGCGCTTTTATTGAGAAGGTGGAGATGGTGATTTTATGTGAGTCATTTTTAGAGAGACCTTTACCAAATTGACACTGACATTTCTGGTAAGAGCAGCTACAGTAGGAGATGAATCTTTAACCACTGAGTGCGCTGGACAGCACCATATGCCACATTTTTTCAACTCAATTCTTCACATTCCTCCATTTCACTTTCACCTCTCATCATATCTGGATGGACACATTTATTACATTTTTGCCAAATGGATCTATGTTATAGAAACTGTATGTCGAAGGAAAAATCCAGTTCATAGTTTTCATCTTCAAAGTATGAGAATTATATATATACCTATACATATGTATGTATGTATGTGTGTATATATATATATATACACACACATACATACATATACATATATAAATATATATATATGTGTATATATATATGGTAGAGTAGAGTTTCATCCTCGGTAGACAACATTCTGTTGTGTACCTGTATGTGCATGCACAGAAACAAACTGTAGGTCTGAAAATAGCAATGGTGAGAGCCTAAACATTAGCAGTCTTTAAGATTTTAAGTTAAGCTGTGCTGTTGGACGGTAAAATAGAAACCAAAGGTTTGTTGCTGGTCAACTGTAAAAATCAACAGCTCCCAATCAAGCAAAATGCCATGATTGTCACTGATTCACAGCAAGGTAATTTAGAACAGAAAAGGACACCTTTGTAAAAAAAAAATAAAACACACACACACAACCAAAGAATACCCTGCACCCACATAGACAAAAGTTGCTTTGTTTTGGACAGCCATGAGACAGGAATTGTGCCTTCAATTTCTTTCACTCTAGTGGCCTGTGACTGGGCCTCACGTGTGGCCAGAACTGCGTGCAGGTCACTGCCATGGCCCTTCTGAATCATCATCCAGAGCTCCACAAAGAGGCCAGATTCAGGTTTCTATACAATGTCAATTCGTTCTCCAGAGAGGCAGAGCCTGACTGCCTACCTGGGTGGTTGTTGACAGTTATGCCCCAGCAGGACTGCTAAACTAGCCTCCTTATTAACCCAGTTAAGGTAAAGTGCCGTCTCATTGTTCCACCTGGACTATATACTGTAATTGAATATGTCATTTTATATTATCTTCAAATAATACAGTGTTTGAGCCAGGATTGTTTGAAAGGGGGTCAAATTAGCCCAGTAGTTCTTTTCTAGGAGGTCACTGCTCCACTTTAATCAGGTCTTAACTGTGCCACTGACAAATATTTCACCAGTATTTTACTTGAAGCCAACTTCAAGTCAAGCTCATCTGTATCTAGACCTTTTTACTGTAGTTGTACATCAATAATGTAGTGATAATAACTATTATTATAATAATTATAGCCTATGCATGCTATGCTGAAAGCTGTGTATTTTCCACTTAGGGTAATGATGATAAACATCTGGTAGGTCACGTCTGACAATAAAAGCTGAAGATATCAGATATCATCTAAATTGATCCATTTGGTAGCTCTCAGGCTCCTCTTTGGCTGCTAAGCTAACGTTAGGTAACATTATAATTTCACACACTAACTGGAAGCTGCTCCTCAGTCCTGAATGTCCATATCAGTTATAAAAGCCAACAGTTTAATTTGTAGTTTGGCTAACTCACAAAATAAATATTGATACAGAAAATGATAGGTCGGCTAACAGCATTGAGCCTTCCCTTGATTTTATGGGGGACAAGTGGGTGACGCAACGCAGACATGTGACATCCTTCAGTATTTAGGTGTTTGCACAATCACCACCAAAATGTCCTCACTTTGGCGGGTCTTCCTCAACTTTCAAACCTGACATAAAGGTGTTGGGTTTTCATGAGTGCAGAAATGACAAATGAGTGGCTTGTAAATCCAGCTGTGTGAGACAGGAGGTTCTTGCCTCCATCTGTTCCAACGAGGAGGGTCAGTACTTTGGGTAATGATGACGAGACAAAGATGATGGCGCACGTAGACTGACGAGCAAGAAATCTTGTCCGTTCAGTTTCACTAACTACAGCAGCATGGGTGCAGTCAGCTGTAATTGAACGCTTGTGATTACAGTGTGTTGTATTCACGATGTGCAGGAGTACAATTACACGCGTTGAAAAGCTTGTAATAAACACAATAATGCAGTGTAAACGTTCAGTATAAAAGACAGAGAAATGTAAGGAAGATACTTTACTTGGGCCATGTTGGATGCAGTTAGCATAATGAACAGTCATAAATTAAAACTGACCAACAGGGATATTACCGACATAAAGAAATGACTTTATACTGTAGGTTGGTGAAAAAAACTGATAATTCGCATAAAGTGAACACTACCTACTTTTGAATCAGTGTGTGCAATGCTGTCGTATTTATTTTAAACTTTAAGTACTTTACATCATTTTGGAGTTGAAGAACTAAAACTCTCCAAGAAGCTCTTTCCCTTTTTGAAGTTGGCACGACTGTTATAAAATATCGGCCATACTTCAGGAAAGTTGGGCTTTGTGTGGACTTAAAAACTGTTCAGTGAGCAGCTCAGTAACTTCCACTGATATTATTTTTGGACCAGCAAGTGCCTTTGTTCTCTTTTGTTCCCTTTTCTCTTTTCTCTCCAGAATAGTTATGATTACTGTAACAAAGAGAATTAAATATGAGTGGCATGTTGGCCAAATATGAAGAGAACAAAATGGGACGAAGACATGCCATACAAACCATTAATTAAATTACCAGGAAGCTTGTTTGAGTCATTTATTGTATTTAGTTTAGTTTAGTTCTGTCTAGTTTTCTCAATTTAATAATTGAGCCCCCTTTGTTAATTCAACCATGTCTACTTTAGGAGGGATAAAAACTAAAACACATTTCTTCAGTACATACTTTTGACCATCCTTAACTATGTTCACTTTGGGTTTTCCTCAAAGTATTCACTCTGTTTGAAAAGAAGTGGATTTGTTAACTTGTCAGGGGATTAAGTCTCTTTTTGCTCTGAGTAGATTGGCAATCTGGTGAGGAAGTCAAGCTTGAGGAGAAAATAGCTCGGCTTTTAAGTTAAGACTGTAAGAGCAAATTTATAGACAGATATACTGTATATACTCATTTATTTCTCCTCAAACACCAGGCATTATCTACCATATCCTATTTGTCCGCTATGTTGTTCATTGTCTCATCTTTTCTTGACTTTTATTTGCTCTTGTGGTATCTGGTGGTCCATATGGTTTACGTTAAGGGTACAGGTTAAAAGGTCATATTCCATAGGAAAGGGGGCCTCTCGGTCCCTCTCGTTCTTCCTGGTATTTCTCTCCTGTTTTTCTTCCTAGAATTGTTTTGGTCTATAGCTTACCTCATCTTTGCAATAACAACTACCCTATATAACTGGGCAGACAAAGCCGTTTCGACAGAGTGATCTTTTTGGCTTCGGATCCTCTCACAGGCAATCCATGGTGCTTGTTTTGATGCTGTGCTTTTTGTAATAAACCTTTTTATACAAGTAAGTCGGTGTCAGCGGAAATCTCTTCAACACATCTTCACATCATCGCTGCTTAATAAACAACACTCTCCCTCTTTTTTGTTGTCATTGCTTGCAAGTCCTTTTTTTGATTTGTTTTGTTTAAACAGTTAAAATATTGCCAAAGGTAAGAAATGATTGTGATGGAGTTAGTATATCATTTAGTTTCATGATAGCCATGCATTTAGCTGTTTTAACTAACCTTGTGATTCTTGTTTTCCTCTATAGTGATTCTTGTTTTCCTCTATAGCATGCGTGTTAAAGAAATAATTCACCATTTTGGGAAATATGCTTATTTGCTTTCTGCCAAAGACTTAGATGAGAAGACTGATACCACTCTTCTACCTGTATGGTATATATGAAGCAGTCGGTTAGCTTAGCTTACCTTAGCTTAGGACAATGCCTGGAAGCCATTGGGAAACAGCTAGCCTAGCTTCGTCCGACAGTAACAAAATCCACCTACCAGCACCTCTAGTTCACCAACACATTATATCTTGTTTGCTTATTCAGTACAAAAACTGTACAAAGTGTAAAAACGACAATTCGCGCAAGAAACTGTAGCAGTAACTTCCTGGAGTCTCCGCTCGTTACCTGGCAACTGCTTCCAGCCGAGACACAGATCGACACTTAACCCCCTATAAAATTGTGAATTGTTGTTTTTACACTTTGTTTTTTTTGTACAGACTAAATAAACAAGATAAAACATTGTGAGCTTTAGAGGTGTTGTTAAGTAGGTTCTGTTACCTTTGAACAGAGCCAGAGCTACCTGTTTCACCCTGTTTCCAGATCAGGTGCTAAGCTAGACTAACCAGCTACTGGCTCTACATGTAGGTACGTATTTTGTGTACAGACATGAGCATGGTAGGCTATAAACACCATGTTTCCCAAAGTATCAAGCTATTCCTTTAAGGTGTTTGGGTATATTCACATTTTTTTCTCTAAATTAAAGATAGGTAGATGAGAGAAATGTTCAACACAGCTGTGTTTAACGTTGTTTTGTTTGTTGCAATTTCCAGTCAGTATTTGAATAACTGGTTGAGGGAGGTAATTGGTGAGGCACTGAATTAAATGTTTGGAGCTATAAGGCTCGCTGGTGAATGCAGCGCTGATTCGGCTAAGTGTTCATTCCGTGATAATTGCAAAGTCCTTGTACTGTGCTGTTCTATGTGGGATGAAATTAGTTCTTTTCAAGTGTTTTGCCAGAGCAATTGTTACCAGAAATCGCCCAATAATGTGAGACTGTTGCACATCTATCTTTGGGATTTGAATTTTTTATTTATTTATTTATTTTCCTGTGAGCCAATTCCAGCCAAACACAAATGCTGGCAAACTTAGACAACGCACAGCTCTGCAGTAGAAAAGCAATCAATCAGCCAGCCATCAAAAGAGCACATACCCAGCATCTAATGAATCACCACACTGGAAGATTTCCTAATCGCAGTGTAGCAGAGTACAGACTGCAATAATGATAGATGGCTATACTCTTCAACAGCAAGAGTTTTTGTTGGATTCAGTCAGTAAATTAGTTAAAGAGTGTCTTGAATTGTAATGCAGCAACAGTCATTTCAACAGCAGAGCAGTGTAGAGTGGTGATGTCTTATACTGTATGTCATGATGTTACTATTACTGTACAGCATTTCCATATGGATCATTATATGTCTCAGTTAAACTTCTTTGCTGCTGATGGATAGATCTTTTTTTTTTTTTATCTCAAGACCTTGTTTTGACTTGGGAGCTTGACAGTTCCATGTCATGCTTTTCAAAGTGCTTCTCTTTTTGAACGATGTGTCATAATTTGTCTTATCTGAAGAAAGAATCTGCTTCACAAGACTAAAAGCCCCCCACCCCCTGAAAAAAAAAGACTCTTGGCAATGCTTTAAAATGTCATTGATATAAAAATAGATACAAAGATTTGGCTTGTTTTCAGGCCTTTTGTGACATCTCGATGCTAATCCCTTTAGAATATCAAAGATTATGTCTCTTATATCCAAACAATATCATTCTTTTTTTTTTTACAAACCAATACTGATCTTTTAAATCTCAAACAGTCTGTTATATGGAATTAAAATAAAATTGAAGTTTGAGACTTTCATTTGGATTTAACATGCATTTCAGCCTATTGCTTAAGCCCCATCATTTTGATGAGAGACAGCCAGAGCATTATTAAAATGATAAGAAACAGAGAACAAGGCTGATGATATGCTAAAAAGCACAGATATGCAGTACCTCTGCCAACATGAGCTGAAGACTTTTTTTTTTAAACGAGACCAACATGGAACAATGTGAATTCATGTTGGAGACTGCAGTGATCCTTGCAATATGAAACATTCTTGGCTTGTTCTAAATCAAGCTAGATATTTAAAAGTGTCCATTCTGGGATCAATTATTGTACCATAAGAGAAAATAACACAGGCTGTACAGTGTTTGATATTCTTTCTCATGTCGCCTACGCGAGATTTAGCCACAAGAGATTGGAACAGTTTCTATAGAAGCTAAAAATGACCTCTGAAGGATAGCAACAGAATGTCAGTTTTTGTAATAGTTGTTATAAACCTGATTAATTAGGTGATCATATCCTCAGGAAATTTAAATAATTTTCTTTGAATAAAATAAATGGCTTAAAGAAGAAAATTCACTGTGGAATATTCATCCACAGTGTTCCGTTATTTGCACTGTGATGGAAAGGAGCCCTCAGCAGCTCTCTGTGAGTGGACTGTTTTCTGCATAATGGCAGTTCAAAATGTTTTTAAGATCTCATTTTTTACACTTCTAACTGTGCTGACGATGACATGTGGTATCTGAATGACTTTCAGACATTGCTGGTTTTAAATGCTTGATCTATTCCTTTTGTCCTCAAAAAGGTTTTTGAAGTGCTGCCTATCTGTCCCCCTGCGCAACAGACAGACAGTCAGCACTGAACAATCAAGTCTGCCTTTTCAGCCGGCTTTATAATTAGTCCTCCATGAATAGGGGTGAAACGTGAAATCTCTACCTCTTAGGACAGTTTCACACTTTTCACATTTGAAAACTGGCTTAATTGGGGCCAAACTCTGTTGCTATGAGATCTAATAGGAGGACATAAAGAAACACAGCAGAGACACACATTTCCACATAAAAGCAAAGAGGTTTGCTTTGATTCTCAGACTAGATACAGTAGCTAACAAGGGCACCTTCTGAAAACACTGTTTATACTGTTTAAACAATGTTTGATATGAACACATTTTCTCTCTGTTGCCCTTCACATTGAGTTTGTCCTATTTTAAAACACTCCAAAGTCTATTTAAAAAAATCTATGAATAAGGTCCTCAGATGATGAAAAACTCTGTTGTGTAGAACAGTGCATGTATCAGTTTTATGTAAACTGGCGACATTTCAATATGCTTTTGAATTTGCCCAGATAATAAGCTGTGTCATTACATAAAGAAGTGCATTTTGAGATAGAGCATTGCACCACTGGGAGAATAGTGCTTGGGGAAAAGGGTACCAATGATGTGAATGAAAGGGCTGAAACACAAACCACCACTGAAGAACAGATAATCAATCATTGACACCACTGCATTTTTTTCTGAATGAATCATATTTTGCATAATACTGTGACAAATATCATGTTTTCATGTGTCTTATTTCTCAACAGTTCATATCCTTAATGGTGTATGTCAGCCTTTTTTGGTCCTCACACCTGGAATGTGAACAATTTAGAGATGATTTTACGTCTGAGTGAGCTTACTGCACAACACTTAACAGTGGGACAACATCTGCTGCAGTCATTGAAATCACTGAAATGTAGTCACTGTGAACATTTCTTGTGCATTTAGGTGACACATGACATGTTCTGATACATTGTAAACACTGAAACACTGTCAAAGCTCAGTGGTGTCAGGGTGTATAAGGTAGAATCATGACTGTATTAGCACAATTACCATAATTCAGTTTAACCTCTTTTGTTCAGACATTAAAGTCAGCGGCTTACAGTAGATGTAGGTTGGCAGCTGGCTAGGGGCGGCGGAGCACTACTTATATATTATTAATTTTAAAGTAGTTACAGTCCATCAGCTGTAACGTCCTTCTCCTCCTACTGTGCAGCAGCAGTGCACGCTACACCACAGAGCCACAGCTCCGCCTTTTCTCACGTCCCCTCAGGACGACCTCGATGTCGTCCTCAGTCTGTCAAACAGCCGAGCACATTGAGAATGACGTATCTGAGAGAGTAAACCCACACAAATGTAGACTTTTCTTCAGGAGGCTTAGAATTTAAATATCTGACTGCACAATTTGCAACCACACGAAACAGAGCGCCAGTTACTGTTTTGTAAAATGTGCTAGCTGACTCGGAGAATTAGACCTATTTTTAAATGCACTTTCTGTTTGAATCATCTTTTCTTGCAGCAACATGACTCCTCTGTTTTTTGAAGGCAACCTATTTTCTTTTCATTTTATTCATTGCATCAACAATGTGCACAACAAGCTAACTAGTGAGAGTTGAGTGTCTTTTAAAGCAATAACTCCACTAAAAATAATCTTTGGAGTATCAAATAACTATTGCCTGTAGGCGTGAAAGATGGCTCGGAAAAGTGTGTAGGTTGTTTCATCTCGGAGGACAGCAGCTGGTTGCGTGCACAGTAGTTGCACTGCATTTTGATGGTGACCAAAAGTGAGTACTTGATACTTACAATATCAATTTTCTGGGAAGCATTCCGCTACTTTTAAGAGTTGGTGTTGCTGACTGAATCCCCTGAAGACCTAGTTGTGATGCTTGCATCTCTCAACTAGAATATTTTGCTAAGTTTACGTCCAAGAGATCAGATATTTTATATAAAAGTACATTTTTTGCATTGGAAATTTCTTTATGTCAATAGACGTCTGAGCTCTCAGTTTGCTTTTATCTGGGTGACCCTGATTGAATCATGAAATATTAATTGCTTCAATTTCAGGCAGAAACAACAGAATCAGGGGCCAGTTGTAGTGTGTGTGTGTGTGTGTGTGTGTGTGTGTGTGTGTGTGTGTATGTGTGTATGTCCTTCATTTATAGATATTTATAGATGCTGAAGCTTTTGTTTCAAAGGTAGATATCTGCTGAAAGCACAGAGATTGATTGACAGTCTACTGTTGTGAAAGTGCTGAACAGACTTTAAATTAAAGAATCAATATTAGGAGAAACTATGCTGCAATAGTTTCTCCTGTAATATATATATTTTTTCATATAAAGTAAAAAAAAAAATATAGAAACAAAACATAGCAAAGGAACTGATGCATTTGAGGGTAACAAACCCACTGGGCACCATTTGGTTCAGGACACTAAAAAACAAATCCAAACATGCATAAATCTAAATTATATTTTATAGCCAGTTTTGTCTTGGTCTGTTCCATTCCCATTAAATCCATTGTTTCCCTCTCTTTCTGCTTGTTTAATTTCTGTCTTCAAAGAGTGAACATTGTGTGCGGTCATGTTAGGACCTTCTGCCAATTACAACCCAAGAGATAAAGCAAAGCAATATGCTTGTACAATCTATGCAAAATGAAAACATTAAAATAAGCTTGATTTTACAGAGCTGCAGCTTTGAAAATGAATTCGAAAACCCAATTTCCAGAATGAGACAGACTTAACAAAGCTTCAGACAGTGGAATTATCTTTTAAACTAAAAATCCAAAGTATCAGATTTGTACATTCAGTGTAGCTACTGGTGTAGTGGCTGTGTAATCTCATCAATATTGAACATTAAGAAACCATAATAATAATAATAAAAGTAGTAAAATCATCAATGATGATATTACTCTACTAGGCACTGTCCACAAAAACATCCCCCTATAGCTTTAAAAACATGCACTATCATGCTGCCAGCTTCTAAACACCTGTTAGAGACAAACTTCACGACTCAGAAAGTACAGTGCAGTCCGCAAGTATGAGGACAGTTCAGCTTTGTGTACTCCAGCAGTCCAGGAATTATAAAGAAACAAAACCTATGAGATTAAAGTGCTGCCTCTTTTTTTTAATTTATGGGTGTTTGCGTCGACATCCGATGAACCGTATCAAAATGGTAGCTCTTTTTATGCGTACCCCCAAAGGCTGAAAATGGCTATGAGTACTCCACTGTTCACCCAAAATGGATGCAAACTTCTCAAAACATCCTTATGCTTTATAGTCATTCATCCTTTGTGCTGGAGTAAAGCCAAAACAATGAATAAACAGTACTATCCTAGTACCTAGGTGTATATGATGTCATATCAGTAGTTAAATGCCCTCCTCTTGGTGGGGGCTAAAGTGGTAAATAGGTTCAGCAATCACTGCTAAGTTCATCCTACTCCAGACAGGGTACTGACTTGCTTCTGTATAGGACCATAGCATTTCCTGTCAGTGATTTCACCTGACACAACAGTTTGATTTCACGGAACAGAGCAGATATGCATTCTCTCAGTTTAGGATGACTGAACTGAGTCTTTGTAATTTAGGCAAACTAGTGCAGTGTCTGTTGAAAACGTGCCTGTTTGGAACAGGCTGATTGCTTGGCCTGTATTGCTGCTTTTAGCTTTCTCGAGATCCACTCATCCAAACAACTTCACACTTGACACTGCGCTTCCTTGGGTCCTCAGCAACACACCCGCCAAGTGTGAAGTCGATTGGATGAACGGATGTCGAGATAATCGAAGGACAGATAGATAGAGAGAGACTCCTTCCATTTATAGTTAGGTAAGATGACTATTTTGATATGAAATTCTTTGCTAGAGTAGCTGTCAATTGCAATGGAATTGTCATGGACAGACACTGTCAAGCACAACCTTGACTTAGCAGTATCAAACTGACACATTCCCTGTTTATGCAAGCCAAACTAGCTCTCATATTAATTCAATCCAGCACTCAGCTACAGTAGACTTGCATCAGTATAGGCAGGTGACAAGAGCTCATGAATATAGTTATTAAGATTCTCTCCACACGTATGTTTTTTTTTTGTTTGTTTCGTCTTATTTACCTGAAGCAGCTGAAATTGCAGGTGACGGAGCCATGGGTGCAGATTGGTTGGAAGTTAAGTTTTGGGCGGTCTATCAGCAGGCTGGATCCTGCTGTCCATCCATGCCCTTTGCTGGCTTCCTAACTAGAGCTAGTACAGCAGCAGATGGACCTGCAATGCTGCTCTGCACCACAAGGATCTGCACACGTGCATGTGCACCGTTGCGTGTGTGTGTGTGTGTGTTACTACCCCAGGACTCACCTCTGGCTTCTACCATAACAGACGGCTCTGGGTCATTATGGCAGGTCCAGGAATGACGAGTACTGCAGTGATGGATTATGGTTGGTGTGAATGCTCATGTGTGTGTGTGTACGTACGTGTCTGTGTGAATCAGGTCACCTCCACTCCCTCCTGACCTTCCCCAGTTTCCTCTACACCTCCTCTCTCCTTCTATCTATCCCTCCTTCCCCCCTTCTCAGCAGCAGCTTTCTGCAAAGGTTATTATCACAGCAAGAGAAGCCTCAACTCCTTTAAAGTCAGGAATCCGCTGAACACACACAGTACACGTGAACATTTGTGTTGAATGAGTGTAAACATTAAACATGTTTCCCTATCTTAGCACACTTGTTCTACACTTTTCACTGTAAGTAACAGAAAAATAAATTAAAAAGATACCTCCCGAGAGAGACTTTTTTCAATTACGGTGTACCTGACAAAACCATTGTGCTTTGTTATAACGCGTGGGAGCCATACTGCAGTCTGCTGTTATCTTTTCAGTTTATTTTTCTCGTCTTCATTGATAAGCAGTGTGTACCAAAGCTGTGCGTGTGAATCTTTTTCACACCACTGATCTAAATCTGCCTTTGTTTCCATCTGTTGTTGGAAATGTAAGCAGGTCATGGGTCACTGCGGTCAGGCTTATGAGTTGAACTAAGGGCAATCTGTGAGCAGGCCACAGCTTGGATGATATTGGATAACGTTATTACACATTACGAATTTGGCTGACATTGTTATTTTGAGTCTACAATAAGTAGAAATCCCTAGATTACAAGCAAATAATAAATTATCTTTAACATATTTGTCATGTTTTCAATAATAATAAATAATAAATAAACTGCTGCATTATAATGCACTAACCCAATAATCGCCTATGGCACAATGAGAATTGATTATATTATTTGGACCACAGTGTTTAGCCTCCCCGCCTTCTCTTCATCTGTGCGCATTCCCCCTGATCATGAAGTCAGATTCGATTCAGTATTTAAGTTCAACAAACAAATAACTTAGGTAGTTCCATCAACTTTCAATCAGCTCTGAAATGTCTTCAAATTCAGATCAATCTCTGTCCCCCTGACCCGGAGAAAGTCACCCATGCCTTCATATCCTCCCGCCTTGATTACTGCAACTCCTTGTATTTCACGCATCTCTCAGTCTTTTTCATCCCGTCTCCAACTAGTTCGCAATGCAGCAAGTGTCTTAACAAGGTCAAAAAAGAGGGACCACATTATTTTTATTCTTGCCTCTCTACACTGGCTCCCTGTTAGCAAGAGAATTTATTTCAAAATCCTGCTGTTTGTGAAAAAAGTGTTAAATGGCCAGCAGAACTGCCATAGATTTTGCCTTGTGTTTCTCCCATTCCATTAAGCTTTTCAAGAGTTCTATATATTATTTTGCCTTTAACTGTGCTAACTTAACTTGCTCATGTATTTTTTCTGACGCCTTTGTAGGTGTTTGTGTAACCATGTCTCTGTGCTGTAAAGCACTTTGAATCGACTGTGTTGTGTCTAAAAGTGTTATATGAATACAGTATGAGCAGTTTAAGTTAGTGGGGTAATTCAAGATGTCAAGAAAGGGCGCAGACGTGCCTTTGACATGACAAAAACGGTAAAGGACATTTTGTTAGAAATAGTTATAAATGGGAGGACATCATGTCATAAATAAAATATTCAGAATTGACCTATTGGTTCTTTGAACATAGCAAAGCTAATGTTACCTACCTGTCAAGCAGAAAGAGAGCAATACAGGTAATTTGGTACAGTGGTTCCCAATCTGGGGGTCCAGCCCCTCCAAAGGGTCACAAGATAAATTTCAGGGGTCGGCAGGAAAGAAGAAAAAGTTCTCATAATTCTGCATTAATTTTTCAGACTTTTCTCTAATCCTTGATTTATTGTGAAACATTGGATGCCTGAATAAGTAATTTAAACGAAGAAATGTGAGACATTTAGCGGGGAAACTTTAACCTATCAACGACTCAAAGACATCTGAAACATGACAAGGGGCCCCAACTACACATAGCTTTTTTGTAAGGGGTCCCATGTTGGGAACCACTGGTCAAATTTTTAACATTGCATTGTGTTTTACAAGCTTATTATAGCTGTTTTTGATTGTTTTTTTTAATGTGAAATCTTAATTTGAAACATAACTAGTAACTACAGCTGTCAAATAAATATAGTGGGGTAAAAAAAAAACAGTATTTCCTGCTGAAATGTAATAAAAGTAGCATAAAATGGATGTACTAAAGTATAAGTAACAAGTACCTTAAAATTGTACTTAAGTACAGTACTTGAGTAAATGTAGTTAGCTACTTTCCACCACTGGGTGAGTGACAGATTTGCTCTTCATGTTACCTGGTTAAGTGCAGTCAGGCAGATGGGACGATAATGTGTGCAAACTGCAGGTGAGGACTGAGCAGAGAGCTGAGCGGTGTCTCGGTCGAATGGGCCACCTTGGAACTTCATTCTGTGACATACAGTATATTGAGAGTTGAGAAAGCAGATAGAAGAATGCACCATAGGAAGTGTTGTTTTTGTCATTTATATTTATGACAAAACAGCAGTAATATATGCATGGCTAAATCAGGCACCAGGGGCAGAGTGGCCAACTGGAACAGTGGGCGGTTGCCTGGTGAGCTGGTCAGTACTGATATGAAAAGTAAAAAACAGCTCCATGCTGTTTTGTATTTCTGCTGTAGACTGGTTGGCTGGGTCCTTAATTGGTGTGTGTATGTGTGTAGTGTGTACGTATGTGTGTGTATGCGCAAATGGGGTCATAAATTTGTCACATTCCATCTCTCTTCTCCCCTCACCACTTTTTACTTTGGTACGTTCTGCTCTTCTCACTGAATGCTGAGCTGACAGTGTTCTGTATACATTTGTGAAAATGTGAACCTAACAAGTGAGCATGCTGCCTGCAAGGCTCTGGTTGAAGAAGCACACAGTTTGAATGAAGAAGGCAAATATTTGGGGATTTAAAACTTGACATTAAAACATGTCCCTATGTTTTTGTTCAAAAAGTTATCAAAAATATAAGAATTGTGGTCTTGTGCCATACAGTTGCATTGCATTCTATTGTATTGAGGATATGTGTTTAAGCATGAATTGCTTCAGTTTCAGTAATTTGTTTTAATTTGTCAATGAAAAATCCGGGTTCAGTCCCCACCTGTACGATTCTGAGCATTGTGTTGCAACAAAACGTGGGCCTGGTTAAACTTTTTTGCCAAATGTCCCTGCATTTTTTATTGTTGTTGTTGTTGCTGTTGTGCCAGTACCTCCGCTGTGCCAACACAGCATCTCATTGAAATGAATGAGGGGGCTGCTTTTTTGCTGTAGTGCTGTTGTCTGACTGAACATGGCTAAAGGGGCACAAGAGTGCTAGGATAGTAGTAGGTTGTATCCTGTGAGAGGATTACCCTGATGTTGCCTGAGGCCTGAATGTAAATGCACAAGAGAATACTGTTTCAGCTTCTTGGATTATAAATCTGTGTTATAGCTGATATATGAAGATTACTTGGGTGCTGTATGGTGCCGTACCCAGAGGCCCCAGGCTTGTCATTCCTTTGCTGTACACATTTACCCTGTACTTCACCAGAGAGAGAGAGATATTAATTTCTGTCGGGGGATGTTTAGAGAGCAGATTCTAGTTTAGTCTATTATTAGATGTGAAATAAGGCTATGATCCCCAGAAATGAAACTTCTGCAGTTTCCTGTTAACACATAAGAAGCAACGAGTCATTAAGGGGTTTGTGTTGGGTTCTTATTGACTGCTGTGGCTCGTGACATTCCTTTCTCCCTTAATTATTTACTCTGCCTCTTAGCCTCCCTTCATTGACTCTGTTTCTGACTGTGCAGATAAAAACGTGTTTATGATGATGATGAGGAAGATGATCAGTACGAAAAGGAAAACGATGAAGATGATGAGGAAGATAAAAAGAAATATGACTTGGGGAGAAATAATGTAGGGAAGATGAAGATAAGGATGCGTCACAAGGGAGGAATAAAACGAGAAATCTGCAACAACTGACTGCAATTACTGTGCCTTCTTGTCCATGGCCGCCTAATTAAGAGAACAGAGGGAGAATGCAGATTAGAAGGGAGGGCCTGGAGATAGGCCTGTGGCTCTCTAGTCCTCAGAGAGAATCTCATCTGGGGAATAGCTCTGTTCATACAAAACAATGAGGGGGTCTACATTATTCATCTCTGGGAGCAAGACACACAGAGGCAGCGAGAGAAAGGGATGGAGTAAAAGTTGAGTGGGGGTGGAGAGATAAGATGTGGAGGCACACCAGACTGCTTGGGAAAAGAGCTATTTCGATTTGTGTGCGTATGTGTATGTGTTTACTCTCTCCTGAGGGTCATTTTACATGTGTGGTTTTGGCAACACTTACTGAGATATTCTTGTGTGGGTTTTCAACAATTTTACCCACTCACTCATGGGTTAAATCCTTCTCAGCAGACAGTCAGCCTTTCCAACTACTAATCACATGCAATTTACCCAAATACTGGTACCCTGTTAGCTTCTAATGATGCTGCTGCACTTCTTGGCAAGAAATGACAACGCTGCAAGGAGATGCTTGCTCTTGTGTTTGCTTCCACAAGGTGTTAAAACTTTAGAAGTTGTTAAAAATAGGATTGTGTTTATATTTCCTCACATCAAACGTTTGTCTTTGCCACATAGCAGATATAACTGATCTGAAATAAATACATTTGTTTTTCACATACTGTATCTGGCCATTGACGTCATTATCAGTGAATGACTGCAGTGTGCAGGCTAAATAAAGACAACAATCAAAAAATAAATAAATAAAAAAGTCTGGCATGTATTTGACCTACTTGTTAGATATTCCTTCCACCTTTAAAGGAACTGCTAAGCTATACGAATCATATCAGGTGGATTTTCAAAGCTGTGCCTCTGGCTGCTGTGGAATCAATACATACATCAGTCTCAGCAGGGGGTCCCTGTAAGAAGAAAGTACAAGTAGAACAATTTACTGAGATTTACACTGTGAATTAGTTCACATGGAGTTCCCAGAGAATGTTTGAGAGTTTACATGCAGCCCAGGAATATCTGTTTTTTGGGGGATTATTTACAGTCTTTTTGTTTGTGTATTTAATTTATACTCCAAGTAAATAAAACTGAGTGGTAGGGTCTGTTAGGAATGCATTCAAATTCTGATATGCAAATGATTAAATAAAAGAAAAATAAGTACTTGTATATTTGGCTGTTTGCTTGACAGCAATGGTTGCACAATATACTTTAAAATTACACTCAAGGGTGGAAGTTAAACATTCTCATCACTGTCTGACACTACAGCGGTCAAAAGTGTAACTCTGTTTTGTTTGTTAAATTGATGCGGAGAGGTCTGAGAGAAGAGTCAAGCATTATAAATAGTCTGAGATGTTACAAGTTTCATCATTATTTCATTAACTCTGCCAAGGAGGTTTTGTGTTAGGTCATGTTTGTCTGACTGTGTGTCTGTTAGTTACACTGTAAAAACAAAAAAAGTGGAGGAAAATTCAAGGCAACACTCTTCAATTGAATTTTAAGTGAGATAAGTTCACCTCTGTTAACCTACTCCAAGTTAAAGTAACTCCAGTGTTAAAATAAAAATATTTGACATTGCCACAACACTGGATTTTCACTTCTGTTAACAGAGTGACAAAGCTGATACATCAATATCTCTTTCAAATCAGAAACAGTCATGACTTTTGCTACTGATGCAGTACGACTGTGGGGACCGGTTTGAGTGGATCCCCCTTTTTAAATCATGGTTTGCATTGTTTTAAGTTTGTTCAGGGAGAGGACCATGTGACTCACCTGAAACACACGTTAAAAAAAAAGACATACAAAATTTTCCTTTGTGTAAAAAAACACAAATACAACACAGGCTGGAAAGTGTATGCTAATGAAATGACAATGTAAAGTTAGGCCATGGGCGAAAGGAAGAACTGGCCATTTTTTGGTTTACATAGCGCCACCATGTGGCCACATATTAAGCACCTCACAATTTTGCTCATAACCTTTGAGATGTAGAAAAGTTCATCTGAAAGATTTGTTGCCATTTTGAATTTCTGGAACAAAAAACTTTTTCACCAGTCCTCCTACATCCATCATTGACCTTGGTCTGGATGAGCATGAAAAATGTTTTGCAAAATTCACCCTTGTTCAAAGGAATGATATTCCAACGATTTACTGTAAGTGCTCCAATCCAATCAGTATGTCTGTCACCATGAAGGGTTTGATGTAAAATCATTTAATCATTTTCTATTACTATTTAAAGTAAAGGATTGCATAGCTTTGGAGTCCTGCTTACTGAGTTCTTTCTAGGCTGTGTATGTTTCTTCTGTGTTCTAATTAAAATGTTTTTGTTAATTGGCAACATCTACTACTGTTCATTTCTGTCCAACGAGCAGTCATCTCAGTGGGATAACTCTGTCCAAACGATCTGTACTTTGTATCAGCATCAATATCAGCAAGTCACTCAGACTACCGTATGCCAAAATATCTGAAATATCCCTTTAAGTTTCCAAAATTTAATTAAAAAGAATAAATCTGTGCATGAATGAGGCAATTTCACACCATTGCTTTTAATTTATGTAGACAGTCCTCAGAGTCATTTGGTATGTGCGCATACTCTGAAAGTCTTAATTAGTCATCCATCACTTCTTGAAATGCATATCATAATTTAGCAGATGAGTTACACAGAGAAACAACAACTTAAGTGAAGTGGTTACGTGATGGTTTGCATGGACTTGGTCTCCCATCAACTTATACAGCTGCATTGTGTTCACAAGGACAAGCTCCTTCGATCTATCAGACTTCTGCAAGGAATTCATCTTGTTACCCCGTAGGTTTTCACCTTGAACATTACAGCAGCAGCTAAACCAATCCTCCTCAGCACGGTTTCTCTGTGCCTGAACTCTCTAATAGAACTGAATAGCAAGAGGAGGGATGACCCTCAGGGGCCAACTCAAAGTAATTCTTTAGCGAGAAGATTGAGGGGATGTTGTGTGCGGGGGTAGAGGCAGCGCACCATCATCTCCAGTAGGGGAGATGGATAATGTAGAGGTGCTGAAAGCTCAGGTCAAACTTTGGCAATTTACAGATGTGGTGTGACTCACAGTGTGATTGGCTTTCCTAACCATGGAGCGCTGGTGCATTTGCATCGGCAATTGACACACAGTAGATGCAATTGCTCTCTCTTTTATCGTGGAATATACTGCGAGAGCAGTGGAGTGATGAAACAATCGGAGGCTGAGATAGTAGATAAAAATACCTTCCACATCAAAGGGTAATGCTGTTTTACTGCTGATCCTTTTTGACCTATACTTGCAGTGCTTATTCATACTATTTATAACCACTGTAAATCTATAGCACGGAATGCCTCCTCATCTAAGAATGCTATTCAGGGTTTTTTGCTGGCCACTGCATTTTGTATTTCAACTCTGAATGAAGTTAACCAACTCAAAGTCAGAAGCTATTGCTCGGTGTGAATGAGCTGGAAGCAAACAGAAATGAAAGTTGCACCATGCTTAATATACCTCGGGATAATGGTGTTCTTTGGAAAGCTGTGTGCAATTGTACCTTGGCCAGGTCATTTATGGGCTAAACACATATTACTGAGTGGCCCACCCTTCTTAAAAACACAAGACAAAAAAGTCCCATTCTCCCAAGAAAGAAACTCCTATGGTCATTAAGTCAATGTTTGTGGTTTTACCTCTGCAGATCCAAGTTTGTGGTCCTTGCAGTTTGTGAGGCTGCACGAGATATTTGAAGTGTGGCTTGGGACCATAACAGCTTTTGGCAAAGCACATATTGATGAAAAGTTCGAGGCAAGGGAAACCAAATAGAAAACAGAAAACACAGTGCTTTTTGCGAGATAATCCAAACACCACGCACACACTCGCACACAAACAGATACTTATTATGTTTATCTGACAGAGCATACAAGCAAAGAGAAAACAACCTTTTAGATATGATCATATTACACAGCACAGGTGTAGAAGTTGGCCTATAGATCTCGGGAACACACAGAACACACCATCTAACGTCTGGGGAAGGAAATCACTCCAACAGCCAGCCTCGTTCAGTTCACATATAAACCAGCTCACAGGTCTGCACAAAGATAACAACATCAGAGCTGCAGATCAATTAGACATCTGCTCACACACAAAACCACAGGCCAGCTTAAACTTTGTCAAGGTTACGCGTTTATGCAAAGGAGCGCTGAAAGGTGGCTGTTGGAGTGCTTTTTTATACTTAATGTGTCCTTTGAAGTGTGTTTTCTGTGTGTTGTCTTACGCAAGTAGGTGTTGGCAGCCTCTGCAGGAAGGCGTTACGGCAGTATAAACAGGCTTCTTTGGGAATGCAGAACACATTACTCAGATGCTAATCTAACCAAAAGCAGGGGGGAAAAAAGACTTAAAAAACCCATAGGTGATCATTTGTCACTTTCATCTCTTGCCAACAAGTTGTTATAAATGCAGTATGCACCTGCCGTGTTGAATAAGTGTTCAGTCAGAGATTGGTCATTCACTTATGAGCTGACGTGCTGGGAAGTTGGTTGAATTGAATGGACCGAAACAAAAATTCACTGCAGTGTTCACAATGTCCTTTTTCCCTCTAAACTTTGAAGTCTCACATTGTCTACAGTGTACCAAGCTTTGTGCCAAAGTTTTGCCTTATTTTATGTTTCTGCTGACAGAGAGAAAGACGGGTGGAGAGCAAGGCTTCAGGCCAAGGTGCGTTATGTTGGGTCTGTGTTTGTGTCAGTGTGTTGGTGGTGATACAGTATACTGCTGAGTATGTTGCTGGGTTTCCTTTTTCCTGCGTATCATGCATTTTGCTGCCAAGACTGAGGTTTTGATAGGAATGCCAGGGCAAATTATGCATGCACTTTTTATAAAGAGAAGAAAACTCGTTCTCTTTTTATCTCGTCTCAGTGTTTCTGTCCCGTACACACACATTCACACACACTTACTGTAAGTGTGTGTGTGGGCATGTTTTGCTAATGCAGCCTACTCTAGTTTGACACAGAGCGTGTTTGGCTTGGAAAAAAAAAAAGAGGAATCTGAGGGGCGAGCCTGGCTCATTGATCTTCTATAGCATACGACTGAGCCGAGTGCCATTTGTTTTCATGCAGAGGTTAGATAGTGCACAATGGAGGTGGATGAAGAATCAGAGTCCCATTATAAATCCTCCTCTTTTTAAAACTTTTCTGGTGTTTGCGTTTCATAGGCCAGTATTGATCCGGGACCCAAAGGCAGAGAATACATCTTGAAATGCAATACACCTATGAGGAGGTTTATTCCAAAATGACACACAGCATTTAGAAACCGAAAACACCCAACACCTACTCAATCAAAATGCCTGATGGGAAAAAAATGCAATGAAAGCAAAACGTTTTTTTTTTAATTAATTGCTTATTTGTAAGATCTTTAATATATGCAAATGTTTCCAGCTATAGCAGTTTATTTTCATCATCCACTGACATATACCGACTTCAGTGGAAGTTGCACGAACTACGGAGAGTTGGTTTCTCCTTTGAGCCTCCGGGGGACTATAGCTCTTTCAGCTAATGCAGTTCAAAACTTTATTTCAGTTGGCCAAAATTACTTCTCAATATATACTCACAGAGGACTTTATTGATCACTTCACATTTTATTACATGTTGTCAGAGTGGGAGCATACTGTATGAGTCAGTGGCTATCAAGCAGCAAATGCTCAGCAGAGATGCTGCTGTTGCTGTGGACGGTCAGCTGACTGCTCCACTGGGCTGCTGGAAGTTTGTGCTCCAATTTTCTTTTGCTGCCGTGAGATTCGCTGTTGACCTTTACCCTGGCACAATACTTGAAATCAAATTCTGCATGTTTGCACTGGCAAAACGTTGGGTTTGGAGCCAAAATGAAGTGAAACATTTGGCTTTGATGCAGCAGCGTGCGTATGCTGACCAGCCAAAGTTGTTGAGATTTTGGCGCAGCCCCGTTGCTCATTACTACAAATAAAACACCACTACCTGCAATATGTCAATTGTGTCATGTGACTGGTTTTTCCTGCTTGTATGCATGATGTTTACTCTTCTTCTCCTCCACTTTGTTTCCTCCCACTGTGACTTCCATCTGTGGACATTATTAGTTGAACAGACTTTGAGTCTACCGCAATTGCACTCTATTTGACTGCAGTTTAACAACAAAATGTCAAATGAGGAGTAACTTTCCTGTCACACACACATCCTAATGAGCTAAAAGAAAAAAAACCTAAGACAAAAATGCAGTGTTTCTGCACCTGACACTTGGCACTTGGCCAGCAATGCCAATAGGTCACAATATATATACAGTATATTTTTTTCTTGAAAGTCACAGTTACTGCTAACGAGTAGCAAGTTCCTGCTTCCCCCCAATTGCAGAGAAGTGGCCATTGTTAGTATGTTGTTTACATGTTACAGTACACACATATCCATATGTTGTTTGTACTCTTGTCAAACATTGCTTTTAGTCGGCATATGTGATATGGAGCTAACAACCAGTTACACATGCCAGTCCTCAAGCTTGCCTGACCTTGAGGGTTAATTTGCCATTGTGAACCCTTATGTGCAAGTCATGCTGGTACAGTAGTTGAAGGCACAATGGACCAGTCACAGTGAGAAATATAGCACCAATTCATTTGTCACTATGAATGTGACAACGTAATTATTTTTTAAAACAGTACCACAGTGTTTTACTATTGCACTTCCATGACTTTGGGGGACTTGTGAGAGACCGACTTTTAAGAAAATGGTCAAAAGAGAGAGATACCCTGACTTCTAGTTCTTAGAATTTGTCAAGCACTGAAAACACTGGATACAACTTGATAGCGTCTTTCCTTAGACCCTTCCTGCTTTGTAAAAGTCAATTTCTTTCAAACTCCAAGCGTCCAGTTTGTAACGCAGGCTGCCTGTTATAAGTTCAAGCAGCGACAATCCTGATGACATCACTGTGACCTCATCAGGATTGTTTTCACAAACTTGACAAAGCTCCTCCAGAGCCACAGAAGATGTTATACATCTGTTTTCACAGGCTGAATACCGCTAATCATGATGAGTAAACTGATTGTAACATGTAAAATCAGTGGAGTGCCCCTTTAAACCGACTACACAGTCCACCAAGAAACCCTTCCCACAGGCACGCAGTATATGTTTCTGTGAGGAACATTTAAACATGTACATAACCTCCAGTAAGTGTCTGGATGACAAAACTGTAACAGAGGGAAACAGCAAATGATGAAATCTAGGCAGCGATGATGAATCCAGGTAATACTGATGAAATCCAGGTCATGGTATGGTGTTATAAAACAATGTGCAGCCATTGTCACTGTGGCAGTGCGTGATTATATCTGCTATATTGAACAAGACTCCCAAAGGTAGAAGAAAGACTACAATAAGCCTTACTGATGTCATTCTACTACGTCACGTTGATGTTTGTTGATCACAAAGGACTGACAAGAACCAGCATGACTTGAAATAAACAATAGCAACTTCTGTAAGTGCACAGAACAATGGATATAAAATATGCATCACATGCTGGCTGTAGCTTCCTGGAATTAGACTTTAAAGCAAATTATCGTTGCAACCAATTGTTATGCTCTCACACTGTAATAACATCAAAAAGCACACATTTTAACACAGCATGAAACTAGAATGTCTGTATTCTGAGATCATTAGTTATATACGGGAGAGGATGAGTCAGAGTTCTGACTTTAAACTCAGAACTCAAATACATTTGTCACGTGGCCCTAATCCTCTTCCGTACTTATACTTATTAACTACACAATTGCCCCAGAAAGAAAGTATTTTGGACCAGTCCTTTTAGATTTGTGTACAATATTAAATCATATTCTGATTGTAATGACAGTGGGCTAATGCAACCAAAATTTGCAATTTTGTGTTCCTGCTTTTCTGTTTCAAATAAAAGGGTTATTCAAACAGTACAAACTCTATGAGGCGTCCAGGCTCTGAATCAACTCAGCAGGTGCCATTTGATTTCCCATGCCACAGACTGAAGCCTTGATTCTCTGGCATCTTCAATTTAACATTTGCAAATGTTAACTGAACTAACACCACGAGAACAGTACATGTGAATTCAGCTTTGAGAGTGGATTTTCTGTCCTTACATCAGAGTCATACATCTTTATTTCTTTCTGCTGTTCTGAGTTCTTCCTCTTTGATCGCTGGGGCCGTGCACAGTCGTTCTGCCGGAGTCATTATGACTAATGAGATGGGGAGAAAGTCAGGGCACCTCATAATGTGTATTAATAAAATCGCTCTATAGTGGCTGCCCATTGATGCAGACCTCATGTCAAAAAATTACAAAAGGCAGAGTCATGCATTGCTAACAAATATCAGAATCATTTGCAGGTTTCAATCCAGCCTCTGAGCAAGCACCTGCTTCAGCGTAATTTACGATGCAGTGTGATCGCCCAGTTGCCAAGCATGAAGACGCAGAGACATGATTTTTGGTTACATTGCATTAGTCTCTGGTGTGTTTCAATAAAAACGCTTCCTGGGGCGTTCCTTGCTGTCACCTTCTTAAGTTGAACTACACAGAGTTGAATAATATATCATGTTCTGCTTTCCCTTCAAAGACGTTAATTCCCCCTTATACCGTTGTTGTTTCATCATTTATCTGTCACAGACTGCAGAACTTGCCACAGAAGATACCAATTATTGTGTATGTCTCCTCACTATATCATGCATTAGCACCCTTATAGTCCTCAAAAATTATCTTTGTCTCTGTAGTACATGTTTGAAAAGTTGGCATGTCTGTTCTGTATATATGTACAACATATATCCATAGAAGGAAATTTGCTGTATATATCATTGCTTAGCCAAATTAAATACCAAAGGAATTTAACCTCTGTCCTTAGTGTGTGCCATCTTCTCTTTATTTGGCTGTCATCTGTCTTCAAATGGAAGGTATTGAGAAGTTTTTAATGCTAACAGCTAACCACGTGTTCCTACACATCTATTGGTGTATTTACTTACAGTATATTATTTACGTTAAGTTTCTATTGTGTACACTGCAGCAGAATGTATGACTGGTTCTGCCGTCTAAACCACAACACCACCCAACCGAGAGCATCCCACTAGCATGATAATAACCCCTCTGTCTTCCACCACTCAGTTTGTGTGTGTGTGTTCTTCAGTGTGGGGTAGAGCGGGGGATCACTGGCCTTTTGTCAGGAACTGGTTAAAGCTGTTGTGTCCCTGGCCTCCTCTCCTCCATCTCTCTGCCATACGAGGAAGATTTCTACTTATTACACACATACACACACACTATCTATCAGACCGCTGACAGACTTTTGAGGATTTTAAACTAAAAATATAGCTAAAAGCCACATGGGAGCCATTCCTGTATGAATCTGTATGCGAAAGAGCGCTTCTTCTCTCCTCTTCAGAGCCCAGTAGTCCCTTTTTAAGTGGTCTTAATGCATATGCTCTTTCATAAACTGCGCAATCTCCAAAATAGCTAAAACCTCCAGATGATTCAAGGAAACGGTAACAGGCACTGGTTATTAAGGGCCAAGTAGGGAGCAGCTCTGCAAGCATCCCTTGCTGAAAACATTTTAGTGCTCCTTAACCAATGCACTAACATTAGCACCTCCATACACTCCTCAATATCAATTATCTCATTGTAATTCCTTTTCAGCCGTGCGTACATCTGCACTTCCATTTTCTGTAATCTAGCTGCAAAGCCTACATGTCACAGTAGGCTACAGCTGCTGGGGGGGG
>NTHP01000146.1:700289-720752 GCA_003416845.1 Oplegnathus fasciatus
TTTTACTTAATTCAAAAACCTCTTCATAAGGCGAAGTGCGTCACTGTGTCCGGGGATGCTACTTGTGTGTGGATTAATGGCAAAGACGGGGATTCTAGACACAGATAAGAGGATGATGCGAGGAGACAGAGAACTGTGCAGTGTTGTTTAGATTTTACGAATCACCGCGGGATGTTTAGAAAAGATTAACTGCTGCCTGTAGGGGACAAGTACCTGGGTGAAGTACCATCAGTGTCAAAAAGACGTTAATTTAATTCAGACTCCGTTGCTGTGCATCCCCGTTTGCAGCCCCATAAATGTAGAGCTCCACTCCACAAACCCAGTTTTGTCTGTTACGCGGACTCAGTTTTGTGTCCATAATAGCCTCGCACACCACTTAATCACTTCCTAGACAATGCAAGCTGTCAACTCTGTGGTATTGTGATACTGCTGGGCAGATGTCAGTGACCACGTGATGCGAGCCATGTGTTCGTGGCAGGCTATAAATGCACGGGGATTTAGATTTGGTTGGTTTTTGTAAACAAGCCGCTTTGCCTCCCACAGCCCCGGTCCCCTCCACCTGCCCCCCTCTTAAAATGGGATGTACTGTAGGGAAGTCCAGGGGTATAATGGGCTGCACACAGGACACTCAATCGTATTGATTTTTTTCCCCTCTCTCCCTCACTTCTTCGCTGTCCTTTCCCCGCTCCCATGCTGTATTTACAGTACCATCACCCCATCTTGCCTAATGAGTGTGAGAATGTAGAATGCAGAATGGGATAGACCTTTAACGCAGCTTGTCAAAAAGCCTGCAGACACACAAACAGACACACAACGACGTTTCCTCATATGTGCCCTATGCATACTCATGTAGGTGCATACACACACACACACACACACATACACACAACAGGAATAAATCCCTTTCTTGCAACCAAGTGCCATCCATCCAGATACCTGCTGATCAAATTAGTCAGTAGACTCAGTTACTGTTGAACTCACCATGGGTCACACCCATTTGTTTCACTTTCCAAATCCAATTGACTGCGTCTTTGCTATATTCAGCCATTTAGTCACCCAGCCAGTCTGTTTCCTTTAAAGGTAATGGGAGGCTTTGCACTCAGCCAGAGCCAAATTAGATTCTCCTTTCCAGGAAAACACTTGCATCCTAAGTCCACTCTTTTACTATTATCTCAGACAAACGATCTTTGAATAATTATCCGTTGTAATCACTCAGTGAGTGTCATAATTAATTTGATGTTTATAATGTATCTTGTTGGCATTAGTAATCAGTCTTATTTATTGTCAGTCACACAACGATAAACTGCATTGCAGATCCCTGTGGCTCCATTGAAAAACACAACCATTTTTCACACCCATTTTCCACCTGACAAATTGGATATGGCGGTGGGGAGGGGGGGGGAGGAAAAAAAACATGAGGGCTAAAATGTGAGAACTTTGAGCAGGGGTGGGAGGCCGTCGGCTAGTAATTTGTCGAGCTACACAGTGTATCTGATTCCATAAGCTGGGTTTTGTGAAGGCTGAAGGGATATTGGTGACCTGGGGGCGTAATAAGGCCCGTGCTCCTTTAGTGGAGCCTGTGGCTGCAGTCGTGACATTCATGGCACAAGAGGAGAGATGCTGAAGTAGAGAAACAGTATGTGGCCGAACAACCACTGTGACAGAACACACAGCAGCAGGCCTCGCTGCTGAAATGAGAAAGGAAATTTATTTCTACCAGGGGCCCAGAACTGTGTCACGCTGAATAAATAAGCAAACTAAGTCTTTTCCCACCATGCTTAAAACTTTCAGATTTGTAGCACTATTGTGGCTCACTGTGAAAGCCTGTGTCAGAGGTATATATTTAAGCTTTATAATGGCTATGGATTAATTCATGTCATGAGAATATTTAATGCATTACTTCGGTCTGGCGTGGTACATTTTAAAAACCACATTTAAAAGAGCAAGATGCATTAAGGATCGTAGTGTAAATACTCTAGATTTATATCAGGCTGAATTAATAATAAAACATTTGATTTTTAAGATCCACTCAAATATAGGCCAATACTTTTTGTTGTGGCAGGCACACATACCGTAGCCGCTTTTTTCAGCATGTTGTGACAATGCTTTGTTCACAGAATCTCATTTTCCCTCAGACTCCATCAAAAGTGAACATAAACTAAATATTGACAGATATCCCCACCAACGGTTGGTGCCTATAGGGAACAGCAGTGAATCTAAATTGATTTTCACTGGCTTGCCTTCTGTCTTACAAGACTGAAAATCAGCGGTAGCCTGTTCTCCTTTAAGTCGGCATCAGAGGTAAAGATTTAGCTACTCTTAACCCTTTAACCCTTTGGCCTAAGCAAGCCATCAACAGGTTAATCTGAAAGAGATTATAGTCACTATGTTGGACTGGCTTAGATAAACATTGTGACACCATGCGAATTGAATTAGAGCCCATCTGATGGGATTGAACTATAGTAACCACAACTATATCAGTGGTAAGGTTGTGTACTATAATTTCCCAGGATCTCTAGTTGGTCTTGTGTAACATGCTTTACTCAGAAGTAATCATGTAAGCATGCTGCATCCCAAGTTTTCTACTATTTTAATGATCTGGTGGCTCTGTGTTGAGTTCAAAGATTACCGACTATCTGGGTCTTACATTTGTCCCCGAGCTGTCTTCATGCTCTAAAGGGGGGCTTTTTTGAAAATTTGTATCTGCTTGAAGTGACATTTGCCCCTGGAAAGCATGAACATAAGTCGCAGCATGTTAAATCTAGGCCTGCGTCCCAGCAGTTGTGTTTCAGACCTATAAGATTTAGGTCACTGAAAAACACCCCGCATTTCAGAGTCGCCTGCCATGGTGACTTAGTTTGTTTTATATGAGCATGATGCCAACAAGTGAAATCAAACTCTTCTCATCCCCAGCCAGTCACAATATGGATCTGAGGACAAGAAACAGAAAAGTTTTCTCCACGTTTCTTCGAGCCATTTCTGTTTCACAATAGTTTACTTTTTAATTGCTTTTTTTGAATCCCTCACTATGCAGTGGCCTTAAGGGGAAGGTCGCAATGTCAGGCAAAGCCCTTATAATTGACAATTGCTTATTAAAGCATTAATGACACAGTCTCTGTGATTGCGCTCCTCTGGGTCAATTATCTGCACTTTGACAATACACTCTGCCTGGCTTGTTACTTTCAGGGTAGATGATTCTGCACTTGTGCTTTGCCCCAGAGGATCTTCATCAAAACTTACCCCAGAACTCTGCCTTTAATTTGAGACAGAGTCAGCCAGATATTATGTATGTGAAATCTGCTGGAGGCTCAGCACATAAAACATGATGTTAGTCTAATTTAAGTTCCAATACAATTCACAATGCCTGAGTATACTGAATACAGTTATTTTCATTTGCATTATTAAAACCTCAACTATTGAACTCTGATGGCTGATGCATCTTTGTGTGCTGTGGTGTGCATCAGCAACACTCCAAAGAACTGCACTTTTCTAACATGGGAACAAAGACTTTCCAGATGTTGGAAATCCCACTGCAAGGAAAGCTGTTTATTTCCACAGTAAACCGAGCACCAATCCTACAACACATAAACAGCATAAAGTAAGTTCATTCGTCAAATCGTCAAATATAATTTTGTAATTTTGTAATACAGAATATCTAATCAAAACAGTGTATATTTCAACTTTAATCACAACCATCACTATTTTAAAGAGGCAAATGATATTTTTTGATTATAGTTACAGTGATAATAACAGGATATGTGTAAAAGCAAATTTTTTAATTTATTTATTACAAAACTATGGCTTGATAGATGCAATGGTATTGTTTTTGGCAAGTATGCCCTACCTAGTATATGCTACACGGGCCTAAAACTGAGACGCAAACCCAGCCTGTATCCGTACCTTTCAGACCCGACCCGACTGAACCTGGTGCTGCCAAACTTGAGCCGAGACGGTGGCTATGTTTTTATTTCTTCTTCAAAGACAAAGTTATATTCCTGCTTTGGAAAGGCTTTACTGAAAGGAATTTACAGAAAATATTTTAGCCAATTTTAACCAAAGAACTCACAGTGTGCTGAAACTTTTTGTTCGTTGGACAATTTGGCAGCGCACCATTTAAGTCAAGTGCAACATTCAGTACCAATTCAGGAAGTGGTTCGGCCTATATATAGTGAGAGTGAGGGTATCAAGATCAAGGCGGTGGATGGGCCTGTAGCGTATCTGACTTTGTGCTGCTCTCTTCACAGATTAATAATAGTTGCCATGTGAGAATATTGCACAAGTAAATCATCTGAAAAACCCTTAGTATTAAATGTTTACCAAAAAAAAAAAATATCAATATAACTGAGGGCTTTTCACAATCATCCAACATCAATGTTTTGCCTGGAGTCACCCCCATTTGTCATTACTGGTTGGTAAAATGTAAGCTTCACACCCCCAAATATATATATTAATGCTATTTTTTAACACACTGGATAGCGGTTGGCAGAAAAATGAAAATGGGAGAAAAAAAGAAGAAAACATTGACTGTCTGATGGAATGATGATGAGGTACAAGCATTTTTCTTTTTTTTACGGAGTTTGATCAAGGTGGCAGCTGGTGCCACAGTAACACATTGTTCTGAGCCTTTGTTTACCTGCGTTTGTGTGGCTGCATGAGAGCTAACCAACACTCTGTGCTGATAACTAGAAAGTAAAATCAAACCACAGTTATGTCTCCGTGAATACATGCCCACATACATGTGTGTGTAATGTTTAGCACCATTCCATAGAACTGACCTGTAATCAACATTTCTTGCTGTCACATTAAGTTATGATGAAGACACAGTGCAGATATTCATTTTCACAGACAGCGCAAAGCTTTGGTGAGGTGATACAGTGGGCAATACAGTCCAGGGTTAGGGTTAGGGTACTGTATTCCAAGTGGAGGGAGGAAAACAGGAAAAACAGATCAATTTCTGGATTTCCGGGCAGAGGGCAACAGTGCAACATAATTTGGGATGTCCAGCCCCCAGGGGGCCACTGTATTTCTCTCTACAGCTCATCAGATCGGAGTGCTTTTTTTTTTTTTTTACAGTATAGAGCCTCCCTCCCTAGGCATCTCTCAGTCCCTCTATCTCTTCATCCGTCTCTCCCCCTCTCCTTTTTCTCTCTGCCAACATTGAATTGTCCAGCTGTGCTGTGTTAACCTGATTCACAGAGTGAACGTGAAGTCAGACGAGAGAAAGAGAAAGAAAAAGAAGGAGTTTCTTTACGAGGATGATAAAGGAAAAAATTGTGAAAGGGAAGAATGATGGCCAAAGAACCCTCAGCAAGAAAGAGAGACACAAACAGAGGGGAGAGAGAAGAGTATGATGGGTGGAATTAGAGTGGGAGGGAAGGGGGAGGGCAGGGACACAGTATTAGTACAATCAGCACAATAATCCCTTCTGTTCCAGCCTGGGCCGACGCAGGATTTTCAAATCAATTTCATTTTCACTCATGATGCTACAGTGGGAGAGCTGAGTGGCTGCCAGTTGGGTCATTATCGTCTTGTCCCCATTTTGGCTTGGGACAGAGCAGAGGTGAGGAGAAAAGCTTTGGGGGCAAAGGGACATGGGTTTTGGTTGATATTTTGCCAATTCTGCAAAGTTTTATGAAGTCTTTTGGAGCGGCTCTGAGTCATCACAAGTTCTAGAGGCTTTCATCTCTGTCAGTAGGATCTGAATAATGGCCTGCAGAGACAGTGTGAAGTCTTTTGACATGGCAGATGAACAGAGTTCTGACACTCTCATCTGAAGTGCACAGTCCAATAGAGTTCAGTGGGCTGTCTGGGCCTCTTTCAAATGGTCCCAACCAGATATACTTTCAGCCTGTAGTTTGGTGTTTGCTGGGTCATCCTCAGAAAACATACCAGGACACTCTGAGCTATTCGTTGTGTGTTTTCAACATGTTTTTATGAATAAGTCAACCAGGGAACCCAGAGCCGAAATGTGTTTTGATATAACTGAATATTAAAGCAGTGCTTCTCCCTAAAAGCAATTCCACTCCATTTCCCTCCTTACCTAGGCTTTTGTTGGGCAGGCCAGACTGTCTCTAAGTGCATATTTAAACTACTCAGCAATTTCTCACAGCCTCTGGCTACCTATGGGCGATGGCAGTAGAAGTGGAGTGGAAGAGGATTCTTATTGCTCTCAGAAAACCTCAAAATGTCAGA
Source organism: Oplegnathus fasciatus (assembly GCA_003416845.1). NCBI lineage: Eukaryota > Metazoa > Chordata > Actinopteri > Centrarchiformes > Oplegnathidae > Oplegnathus > Oplegnathus fasciatus. The sequence goes on from NTHP01000146.1 coordinate 706,482, forward strand.
GTGTTTCGGAGCTGCAGTAGATGTAGTATATAGAATGGTACACACTCAAAGGGTATGTTTCAAGTAAATACTATCCATACCCTAATGTACTGTGCTGTGTGGTATAGCACCTTGTGTATGTCTTGTATGTCGTGTATTCATCTTGACTGCCATTAACCAACCACTTTAACTATTATGTAAAATTTAAGAGAACAAAGCAGGAATTTGAATTAAAATTTACAAATTTCACAAGCACCCCTGTGTCAGCCCTGACAGGAAAGGGTGAATCAACTCAGGCTGTGCTCAGTTCAGCTGGAACTGTGGAAGCAGGTTAAATAAATTTAAATCTATCAGTCAGTCAGGATGAATTCAAATTAAAGCTGAAACATGTGGGTTTGAGCTGGGATGACTCCCGTCCCTGCAGCTGTAAATCCACATGGCTTTAAAGCAGATTAGAGGCCTGCAGTAAGTATAGTCCTGGATGAGCACATTCATTGTTTACCTCCCATCTCTTCCAAGATCAGCAAAAATCTGCCTTCTGACCCACTGACACACAATGTACAAGCTGGCATGACACAGTGATGATAGATGTAGTAAGTGAAGATGTCATCAGTAAAGTATAATGTTTATTTAAATTACAGTATACATTAATCACAATACATTACTGGATGAAGAAGCAGCAGCATAACCAGACACCACAACTGTTTATACACATGCCTCAATAACATAACAGACAGCGAACACAACATAGTCAGCAATTTTTGCCTGTTTTGCTTGCAAAGCAGTAAAACTATGCCACAAGGAAGGACAATGTTAAAACTATCAATGCATGCTTTCAAGGTTTTTGTGGCACCAGTTATTTCCAAGTGCCATGTGAACCAGGGTTAGTTTTCCTTTGGTAGTCTGAATTTTTTACCGAATTAGTATTTCTAAATGAATCGAGCTCTCTAGCTTTTCAGGTTTTCGCTTCTTGTCCCAAATTAAGTGTTGTGTGCCTCCTAGGCCACAAGAGGACATGGCAAACTAATCATTGATACTTGTACATGGCACAGATGTGGGACAATTTAATGTATTATTAGGCTTTATGTTTTAGCTGAAAATGTAGTCGTTGACTTAACGTAACTTATGAATATGTCATTGTTTTATTTTATGAAGTGTATAATTGTGTTGACAGTTTAATTGAACTTTTAATTGATATGTATTATTATTTTACAGTCAATACAAATCCAGGCATATATTCAATATCACAAATTAGAAATGTATAGAGACACTTAAAATATAATTTCATCAACATGCAAAACAAGACCTAATACACAACAAAGCTGAGGTACAAAAGACTGTCCTGTCAAACCCTGCAGGCATAGTATCTGCTGGCTGTTGCATTAACAGTAATCATTTACCTTCGCATATATTGCTCTGCATGGTCAGCTCTCAAATGCAGATGCTGGTCTAGCGTGTTCGTTCTACTCAAGCTGTTGGTTTCCACAACATTGCCATGAGACAAGCATTGTATTTACCAAGTTCTAGTACCTGAACTAAATGCAGTACCACAGCCAAGGGGTCAGGTACCAATAATGAGTACCATCAGCACAATAAAAGTATGGAACTCCACCTCAAAACACCATTATTTGCTTTGGCATAAACAATAATCTGTAATGAATGACAAGAGATAATCTTTGAAGAGCTCCTTAATCGTTCAGCAATGCAGCAAGCCTGGAAAACAGCAATATCTTGCCAGAGTAAGGTACCTCCATGATGCTAGTCAAGTGGAGTCCAGTATAAGCTCACAATAGCACTGTAGGCATCGGGAAATAAAAGTTAGCTACACAGTCACACTGTCACAGTAACTTATACAATATAATGTGCATTTGTAACATTCAGTGGATAATGTAATACTTCTGTTGCAATTAGTGTGCAGTTTAGTAATATCTTCAAGTAATGAGTGGTCAGGTTATGTCAGACACTACAGTACATACCACAGTAGACCAGTTTAACATAGCTCATACTCATACTATTATGAGAAACAATGTCAATAACTTTTTGTGACAATTAAATCCTTTACTTTATTACTACCTTTGCCAATCACTGTAATATCACATCATTTTTCTAAAATGACAAATATAAGCAATGTTAATGATGATAAAAGTCATTCACCTAATATGATTTGATGGCTCAAAACTGAAAGATCTCCCATAACTCATTACCAAGGTTTTTCTAATTTGAAATGATAGTGAGGTGTTTGTTATTCCCAGGAAGAGATATTCAAATGATTTGGTGTGATACTGCTATTATAATTAAGTAGCTGAGGGTGGTCTTTGAATATTATTAATCCATAACATGCTGAGGGCTGCAGTTGCAAAGTAAATTGCCAAACATGTGTCTGAAATGTGTTTTTAAGTTTCTTTATCTGTAGGATTCACTATGCATTTAGTATGAACCAAAAAGTAGAGCAGCAAACTCTTGAAGACATAATTGATTATGATATTTAAGTAAATTGTGTTTAAGGTTTTAAAAGGAAAGATGAAATATGATGATATTAGAGGATAAAATGAGTTGTTCCAAGGCTGGTTAAGATTAATTCCATCACTGTAAATTACTTTGGAAGCAATTAGCGAGCGAGGAAAAACAGCCAGGTTCTGGGGATACGGCAACTTCTCTTATTGAAAAAAGCAAGTGCCTGTGCTTGTTAAGAACAGCTAATGTCGGCATGCATGTTATGCCGGAACGCTACATTTTAACATCTGTCTCAAAAGTGCATTTGAGGCATTCTCCAATTCAGTCCACTGCTTGAGTTAATAGACGGCTCTTTGAGGTTTCATGTGTTTTATACTCACAAATCAACGTGATAATGTCACGTGGAATTTGAATCAACATATAATCAATATAAGGAAAATAGCCTTTATTCTTTAATATCACTGTGTTAAGTCAGCTTTCAGCTGCATATCCATATTCTGCACTGGTACTAATACCAATGAAGTGTTGTGTGCACCCCTAGGGAAACTTTTTGGATTTGTTTTAAAGGCATACTGTAAGTGGCCTTAATGGCAGCATGTTTTGATCTGCATTATCCTACTGAGTTTTACTTTCCATTTTAAAAGAGAATGATATGAAAAGGCCACAGTGGTAAAGGTGTAGGAGATTAATTAAAATTTCTCTCTTGAGCATTTGGCATTTGAGAAAATGGGGATGACTCCATGGCCTACTTGCTCTACGTTCCCCTCTGATTTGGATAGCATAAATGTGTCAGATATAAAACAGTTTAACTGAAATACTTTTTCAATTTATACAGTATAGCATCATTAGATTTAACTTTTCAGCATTTGCATTAAGAAGCAGAAAAAGAGAAAAGGAAATCACCATCGCTTGTCTCATTTGCCACTAATTATTCTCATTCAGTTCAATTTAATCCTCTACCCAGTGGAACAACATTGTTTTCAATTACTGCAATCTCACTCGTGTCTCTGCATGGCATACGATTACCTTCAATTAAATCAGGTCCCCCAGTGAGTAGTTCAGGTATTGATTGCTGCTAGCCCCCCATTCATAAACCTTCCTCTACCTTTTCTTAAAATGTATTGACCCTCAGCAAAGCCTTCTTGTCAGCTGCCACCTATGGGCTTGTAGGGTGCTCGGTCTGACCCAGGAGTACATTGCAGGCTTGACTAATTCATTAATACCGGATGTTCAGCACTTAAACTACATTAAATAAAGCACTGCGGTGCTCTCACATTTAAAAGACTGTTTGTGTATAATGGCCCTCTCATCACCTGAGGACAAGGGGTAGCATTTGCCAGTGTCTGTCTGGCAGCACATCAGGGAAAGCGAAGAAAGCAAATAAAACCTTAAGAACAAAGTGGTGGTTGGTGACCTATGTGTTTGCATACCATAGTTTCAGCAGGATACAACAGAGGAAATTACGCTTTTTACAAAATTGGGCTGAAATGGAACCTGGTATAAAGTCACTGCTTTGTTGTGTCCATACAAATCAGTAATTTATGTACATGTGAAAACCCACCAGAAGATAATAAGGTCATTTAATACCATATTAGGATGTCCTGACAGTGAGGACAGCCAGTCTAAGCCAGCTCAGTCATCTCAAACATTAGATATTAATGATGTGACGATAGTGTTGCATTAATGTGTATGTACAGTATATTGATATAAACTGACATTACAGACACCTACATGTATTGACAGATTAAAGGCCTTGGCGTAAATTACATTTTGGGTGGTGGCAGGATAATCTCAATTATCAATCATGATACCCCAGTTTTCTCTAAAACTGTAGGTGCAATAAGCTTGTTAACTATAACTATAACTGAAATTCATTGCTAACTAGGTGTTGACATTCATTTTCAAAATTAAAATCAAAATTATTGTAATTATTATGCCCCATCCATAACATTGTTGTTTATGAATATCAGTGACTCAATATTACTTGGCCCGAAGGACATTTCTACGCAGCTTTCAAACACGCATTTTTGTGCAAAATAAGCATTCAGATGCCTGAAAAGTTCATAAAAGTTGTTTTAAGTTTTCAATTTACTTAATTACTATAGCCCCTAAAATGCAGGAGTTTGCAGACATTTGCATCTTATTGCTTTGTCTCACAATGCTGGAGGACGTAACGCAATGTGGTATGCCTGAAGTAAACAGTGTACCCAAAGACAAGGAACAGGTGGCCAAGTACAAATACACAGTCCCTTGGAGAGATGGCAGTAACAGCCTTCCTTTGTGTCTTCAAACAGAAAGGAAACAAAGGAAGGAAACCGCTCAGCCTATTTAACCATGGTTTGGTTCAGAGTCTTATAAGCCATTGCTCAAAAATAAGGTCTGTTTCATTTCTTGAGGGCATTTTCATTCAATTTTTATATCCCTGCAACATAGGCTGTCAAAAATAAATCATACACGGGAGATGACGGTGTTGTGAGTTGTGTGATGTGTTTGGCATGTTTTTGAAGGAAGTGAGGAGAAAAATGTAGAGTTTTTGTGTTTAGGCTTGTATTTGTATGTGTCATCTAGGTGTCTTTATACATCTACAGTACAGTGTGTCCATTTTCTCATGTTTATGTGTGTGTTTCCCACTAACGCCTATTTGAGAAGCCTTGCCTAACAGGGTTAAAAGGATTAGAAGCCTCTATGGTTATCCGATCAGCCGTGGCAGAATACACCAAAAAGGGTTAGCGGACACACTCCATTGACTGCACCATGGTCCATAATCATTATTTCTACCATATTGTATTATCAAAAAGGATGCATAGTGTAACCATGCCACTCCATTCAGATTTTTTTGGCTTACCTTAATCAATATTGACATAACACATTAAACAAATATTTTCAAAAATCTGCAAACTGGCTTCCTCCGATGTGTGTGTGGAGGTGTGAGATGCATCTATCATGCCTCAGTGAACTCTGTCTGACTCACTTTTAAAGCATTTTTTTTTAATCCTGTATCTTCACCTTACATTTTGAATTGGAGTTTTTTTTCAGTGTGAGGCTGATATTGTAAACTTTAAAAAAGCTTTAAAAAAATACCCTTACATAACCTATGTGAAGGTTTCCTTGATCCTTAGAATTTTCTCTAACATCTCTTTGAAGAACCGCCGGAGGCTACAGACAAAACCTGATTGTATCGAATGGTTTGACTTTAGAACTGTAGTTACTCCACCAACTAAACCAACTCTCATGTTTAGAGGTGAAACGGCAGAATTATTTCCTGTAGATTAACACATTAATGGCCTTCTCGAACCATTTGGTAGAGCACATTATGAACTGTGATATCTTTTTGAAAAATTAAGTGTACTCAAGTCAACCTGATTGAACCATCTCTAGCACTCTGTTGAAGTATGTTAAGCCAAAAAAAAAAGTTCCCAAGGTGCTCTGTGGTTATCAGAACCAGACCTTGGCAGCAGAAAAAAATTACTCTTACTATGGGTACCATGGGAATTGTTCACAAGTAATTACATCTTTTTGAATTAGTTTGGTTTTAGAGAACTGTCTGAACACTTAGTTTTTAACAAACTTAATATTACCAATGAATACAAAGTTTTCTGATCATAACATGGTGTCAAATCTATTATTATTCCATTGTATATTTGTTGAAGTTATTATATCGGTATTATTATTGGACTTTGTAGATGTTTTCGATGAATATACAGTCACTAATCAGGTAAAACCAGGGTTAGACTGATGATATTGCTTATACTGATTCAACAAAGCCAAATGTAAGCACAATAACAGCTGTGGATACTGATCACTTCACTCTGATCGTTGGGGGTGGTGCAACTCCTGCACAAAGGGTGTATCCAAACTGAAGTGTTTAATGCTTGTAGTCAACGATGGATTGAGGATCCATCGCCCAAGCAACTGTTGTGCTGGTGGCCCACCACACAGATGAGCAGGTCCAATCTGGTGCTACAAAGACTAAACTGCAGATATTGTGATGATCTTTATATGTTCATGTATTTTTTTATTTTATTTATTCGTCTTTAAACCTTTTTCATGTTCATATTAAATGCAAAAGTTTAATTTCTCGAGTTTTATACATTTCTCTTGTCCATAAAGAGAGATATGTAACTAACAAAATATCCTTTACTTTAATGGAGAAATTACTGCAGATTAGTGAAAGTGTACTTTCACTATAAATGAACATCTCTAACATCTGAGGATAATTAGAAAACTGTGTTGTTGGTTGAAATAAATGAATAAATAAATGATGTTTATTGTTAGTGCCCAAAGGATCTAAGAAACCCAAAAGAAAGAAAAAGTTAAATCTCCACTATACTGTTTGCATAAATGATACAAACAGGTAAATCTTATTACCAAAATAGTTCTCAATGCAATACAATTGACTCTTTATCAATAATATTTCTTGTATTGTCAAAGCATTTTTATAACACAAAAAAGGGTTCTGATTTAGAAGGAACTAAAGAATGTCTTTCTGTCACTCTATAGTACCGTTTTCTGGTAAGACTGACTGTATAGTGGGGCTTGTCCAAGTCTTAGACACAGATCCCCTCTATTTTTATTCAGATTCAGACTGAGGCTCACACTCACTAAAGACTTCTGTCAAAGTGACAACATAGGAAAGGTATGCTATTCACTGACTGTTCCTAACAGTGTAATGATACAGCATGCAAATCTCGTTTTGTGGCCTCTGTAACATTTACTTAAAGGTGAGGCCATTCAGAGCATTAACTTCCCCCAAATTATTGTAGATGTTATCAATGGTGGCATGAGGACATTGTGCGAAGAGTTCAGCGATACAGAATGGCTGCTGTCAGGCAGGTAAAGGAAGGGTTTTTCATACTGGAACACCCCCAATGCAAATGCAAAACCAAGGGTCTTGGTGGATTAGCCTTAAAGTGGACCCATACATTTTGTGCTCACTATTGGTGATAAATGGGACTATTTTTGGCAAATAAGACAAGTAATCTTAGCTCATGCAGCTGAGGCACAGAATATATGAAAATATGCAGAGTATATGCAGATCTCCCTTTCGGTTCCGCCTTGGTGAATTTGCTCCTGACGTTCTTTTGTGATATGCTATTAGCTGTCCAGCAATTATATGTGTCGTGTTGGTACAACAGCATTTGCTGTCAGCATTTTCTAACAGTACCCCACTGTGCTCTCTGCTTGATGCACATTCCACTTCTACTCTTACTCTGTTCATAATTCGTCTCGTCTCTGCTGCTGTTCTCTTCTCTCTGTGTATTTTGATGTCTCAGTTGCTCCAAACAAAGCTATCTTTAAAACCCTAAATCTGTCACCGACTTGTAAAAGGCATCATGAAACTTTTGGCTCCTCAGAGAATGGCTTTTGGATAATTGTACATCTTTACCTGAAAATATCTCTATGTATTTGGTCAGTAGCTTCACTACTTCTGCTTCTCTTTATGATCTAAATGCTTCTCTTTTCCTCAGTTTGCTTCTCATATAATGTAGTCTTACCTTTCTGCCACAGTTTGAACTTTTCTCAGTGAAGTGTGTGTTTTTGGCCACTCTCTCTAGGAGTGTTTCAGAGGGCCAAGCTAAAGACACATCTGCACCAGCTGTGTATTTCATTCTCTTTCTCTTTCTGAGTGAGCAAAGTGCTTTCCCCTGGGTAGTCTGTCTTTGCTCTTTGTCCTAGACTTACAGTAGCAGTTATGGCCCGTTGCACCATATCTGTGTGATTTCTTAGACACATTCTGAAGAGACTCAATATGTGGAAAGTGTTAGTAGAGTGGGGCTTTCCACAATTATGTCACATAGCAGTATTACAAAGACAGACTTTGCCTGATGAAAAGTTGAAGATGCAGCCCAGAAGTTACCGGAGTTCCCACAGCTTTCTCCCAAGATACGCTCTGTCATGCATTTATTATAAGCCACTCTGATGGAAAGTTTAGAGATTTTTTTCTTCTGCCAAGACACTGAACAAAACCCCCAAAAAGGCTTGAGAGTAATGGAGTCATCGCACCCGTTACCGCTAAACTGTTGTATTTCCCAGGACTTGAACACTATATGGCAAAGCAAAGAACATGAGAAGATGCTGGCGATGGTGATGATACCAGTGGGGAAGACAATGATGAAAATAATGATCATATGTGCAAGTAGGAGGACTTGCGGTGGTGCTAATAAACTGTCATTCTGGAAAATATTCTCATTTTAATTATGGTAATGAACTTTTTCCATTATCATTAGCAGTGGGATGCTGTCATTAATGTCATTTTTGATTGACTGTGCTGTATTTACATCATTTTTTTTGTGTTCACCTATACTTGCCGAAAACATTGTTTTGCCACCATTCATCACATGAGGGTTTACTAAGAGGCCTATCTCAAGGTAGAAGCGGCAAGGTATAAAGGAAGGCAGGAACAAATCCCAGTTCAGGGGTGTCATCCAAAGCTTTTAATGCATTCATTAACAATTGATTTACACATGAATCATTTTGCAGCAGTTGTGTGAACCTGAAAAGGCACATGCAGTATAAGGCATGATGTGTTTTATCTATTTAAATATTTTTAGATTTAATTTATTTTTTCGTCAGTGCACTCAGATTAACATTAATGCGGCTGCTCTCCACCTGGCCTTACCTTTATGCTGAGGTCAGTGCCTTTTGCAGGAGTAATATGGAGTGTAATTACCTTGGCTGTAAGCTCAAAAGTTTCACATCCAGAGCTGCTGTAGAGCTACAAGTCAGCACTATTCTGCAAACCAGTGTACAAATCAAATGGGAGGAATACTTGTGTGGCCCTGTCCCTAGAGCCTCTGGTCTGTAAGAACAATACTTTCAGTCAGAAACGTCTCATCTGTAAATTTAGTAATCAACCTGCATTTTCACTTTTTTCCAAGAATATGTCACTCTCTGTGGCAACACTGTTTGTTTGTTTCAAAACTGCCACCACTGCACGGAAACTAAATTAAGGCATCAGTGATGTAAAGTTGAAAGGAAATCATTTGATTATGAACCAAAGGGCTTGTGAACCCGAGTGATTCCTTCCTTCACAATGTCACAGCTCTCTGTTGTTTTGATTATGTAAGAGCTGTACCATGGAAGAAGTTGAATCCTTCACGCTGTGCCTCCACAATACTTTATTGACAGTAAGACTAAAATACAACAGCAGAGAGTTTTATCATTTAGTGTGATAGCATTCCACAACCCAAGAAAAACATCTTTTGAGCAAACTCTTCTGTCTTAGGGAAGTCTATTGATTCCATGAGTCTAAAAGCAGTTTGACATGGTGCGAGATCTACAGCTCCATCCCGCCTGACTTATCTCTGATTCAGAGCTTGTTAATCCAGCATATGGAGCGCAGTGAGGGAGTGATAAATGTTGTGTTTGTATGCTGTGAGGAGAAACAGAGGGAGAGATCACAGGATACAAGAAACAAGACACACTATCGCAGCCTAGACAAAAGAGGCAGAACCTGAGGGACATGTTTCCGAGTGCATGCCTGCTGCTTCCGACGGTACCGTTGACTGAAGAGGTGTGGGTGCAACTGGGTTTACTGCATTTTCCAAGCTGGTGTTTGTGTGAGTTAGTTCATGTCTGTGCACTCATGTCTGTTTTTAACTGATAACAAAATATTTGCGACAGCTGAAATACTTTTCTATGCCATGAACATGTGTTTTCAAGTGTATGTGTGTGTGCGTGTTATTCATATGTGTAGTGTGCATTAGGGTTTAACATTACAGTGATATAGCATTCAGGGCTTAAGCATGTGTGTCACTGTCAGCAGCAGTGAAACACAATAGAAAATCCCATTAGCTACAGGCAGGAGCTAACAAGTGAGAGGAGGCTTATTTAATGGAGAATTCGCCGGTCCCCTCGTTGCCAAAATCTGCCAGGTGTCTTGGTTTGGTTGCTGACAGAGAAAACGAGACCCCCTCACCCACCAAATGCAATGCTTTTTTGAAAACACAATCAATGCACTTAACCTTTGTTCCACCTCATTACGGAAAACAAAACGACATGATGCCAGTTTTGTCTATGACACACAAGCTGGCACTTGAAAGGAAATCAGCCTCATATGGTTTGGCAAAGAGAGAGTGATGAGAGGCAGAGTGAGGACAGACATAGGGAGGGAGAGAGAGCCAGAGAAGAAAGAGATTGATCACTGAGTGGGTGGAAATGTCAGTGTGCTCCAGGCTATGCATTTTCCACATGTGGAAGCTGCCATTTGTGCTCTTTTTCACACTTCTGTCTAATGCTCTCTCAGACTTAACCTCACAAGCATCTCCTGTGTCTCTCTCTCTCTGGCTTTATGCTTCTGTCCCTCCCTCTCCTGTATACCCAATGCAAGCACCTAGTTTTGTTGGTCTTCTGCTTATATCACTCACAGATATGGAGCAGACAATATTCCCATGAGAACTTATTTTGCCTTTCCTTTTGTTTATAAGAAATGATTTGCCCACATTTTTAGGCCAATACAAATCTTAATGATTAAGCTAACTCGACGACACGTTTGAAAGTGTACATTTTTCTCTCTAGTAGTGGTATGTTGGCAATGCTTTTGCACAGCTTTTTACAAGTACATTGCTGGTCCCTTCCTTTCATCCCCACCATCATTCCCCCACATTACATTTTGTCGCCTTTCCTCCTCTTGTCTCTCCGCTCCTCTCCAATTTTCCTCCTCTCTGCTTCCTGCAGAGGAAGCCAGTGCTTTTCCTTAATTGACTGGTTTTGTCAAACTCCCATATCCACTGTTCAAGGATGGGGCTGGAAGAAGTATGTGCGTGTGTGCAAATGACTCAGTGTGTTTATTGTTGTTCTCCTATGTGTGTGTGTGTGTGTGTGTGATTACGTTTGTGTGCGCTCACAGCATATTACTGTGCTTTACCCCCTCATCTAAGCCTCCGCCAGGCGCGTTAGCTTGCCCACCCAAGAAAGCCAGGATTTGCAGAGAGGGCCATAATTATAATCAATCATAAGGCAAAGCCACTTCTGAGACATTCAGGAGTTTCAGCCTCCAACGCCTCACTGTTGAGCAGCGTGGAAGCCTGCCAATTAAGACCCCTCAGCTCAGCACTGTATACATTCAGCTCAGTCACATTGCTAAGGAGGGGACCCTCTGGGCTTCAGCCAACAATCACCCAACATGTACACATATACAGCATGCAACACTGTTTGTTGATAGGATATTCAAGAACATAGAAAAAAAAATCATATGTGTGTCACGTATCCCTAAAACCAATCTACCTGACACAGAATGTTATTTACAGCTTTATTCCATATCGTGGCAGTGCTACAGTATCTGGTTCTATGTCACGGAGCTTATTATACCTCAGCGCTAGTTTTTTCCATATTAAATAGTAAAATAATAAAATCACCCAGCCCTATTTCCTGATTAGTTCTTTGCCAACAAGACGCCTGAGTCTATCTTACATAAAACAAAACCATTATGCAAGCGTTTCTTGCATCATCTCTTATTTTGGTCCTTTAAAAAGAACTCAATAAGAGGGCACACATGCGGAAGATTTCTCTTCTCCACTTTGATTACAGAGCTGGCAGGTCGCAGACAAAACCTACTTATGCATTTTTTACTGAGGGATCAGTGCGTGCCTGCAGGCCAAGCTTAATGCCAGATGCACTGGCCCCTATGACAATCTCCCTAATCTGATTAATCCCTATCCACACACCACATCATATGTACTGTATTTGTGCAGTGATATTTCTTATGTGTGAATTCTGACTGAGACCCTCATTGATTTGATCGAGAGATTTGTTAAGCAAGATTTCTAGCATTTAATTGTGTGGCTGCGTATATGCGTACATCATACAAATGCTTGCATGCGTGTATGTGCAGGTATTTTAAGCATGAGAGGGTGTGCGTGCAAGTGCATTTGCACACACTAGTGGATGTATGTGTAGATGTGTGTGTTGAAAAGTGGAAATCCCTCGAAATTACACATATAGGTCATAGAGGTATTTAAGCTGGACTGTCATCAGTCTACATGGACAAATTTGGCCCACGTTTTGTTCCAGCAAATGAGGAGGCTCCTTACCGTCTATGACGATTGTCTCTTAGATAATAACAAAGAGGTTGCTGAAAACACATGCTGGATTTTGGGGTTAGCCTCCAAGTTGATGAGCTAAGCTCAAGGTGGTGGAGGTGTTATCATCACATGGGAAACCCAGGGTAAGATGCCCTGAACATGCAGCTTCTCTGGCCTTTTCACAGTGAAGATAAGATGTCATTGTGTTTGTCCATTCACATGTGTGCCCCTGCGTCTGCCTCAGAGTGGGCGTATTGATTTTTGTCATTATTATTTTTCTCAAAACAGAATGGAGCAAGGTTGGCTATTTCTGTGCTGCAAGCTGTGTTTGTGAGTGGTACTGTGCATTTATTTGTGTTCTTATATGTTCCCTGTGGTGTGCATTGGAGAGTGGAGAGGAAAGGCAAGGCAGTGGCTAACTCATTACCAAAGCAACAAGTTCCTGGGCTTAATTCCCAGCAGTGGCCTTCTGTGCAGTTTGCATGCTGTCTAGGTGTTATGATTGATCTCTAGTTTCCCTTTAATACATGGCATTCAAATTAATACATTAATGATACTGTCTCATGCAGTGTTATGTCATGAGGTATTCTGTTAAGTTGTGATAGAGTTGTCACTGAGTTTAAGAATGTGATAAACTATTTAGATCACACTGTGGAGTGTCTCCATGTTGGAGTGATTGGGTGTATTTTTGTGAGTGTGCGTCATCACTGTATGGATTTACCTTTATGTAAGACTAAAGAGACTATCAGCCCTGGGTATAACCTTTGGCCCATACATTGTTTTAGCATTCCCTCTGATTAAATTTGTATTTTTATTAAAAATACAAAAAAGAAGATCTGCACATCACAATAAAAAGCTGTTTTGGGGCAGAAATCCTCTCTGGTCTAATTGATTCCAATAGGAGAGCAGTTCTTCATCTTTATCCTGCCCTGGGAGATAATTTTTAGACAATCTCATTATACTAGCTCATATTTCGAAGCACGCCTAGGTTCGGGTACAAATTGTTCTTTCATCTTTTGCTGTGCTGCTCAACTAGCGCTCGCCACCGTAAGGGGAGTGGGAAGTTCACCAATTCATCAAAGTTTTTTATCAATTCCCTTGATATCACTTCTTAATTGAGTGCTGCCGCCTCAGTGAACTGAGGCTAGCTCAGGACACAGCAGAAACAAATTGAGTGGACAATCTCCCCTGCAACCACAGAGACCGAGAGTCTTAAAGAAATGAAACTCCTTATGACTATTGTTCCAAAATAAAAACCTTAGCTGAACTTTGTGAAACTGTCATGCACTGCACGGCACACCACATGCTGTAGTAGCTCATGTTTTAACTACAGGGCCAACCAAGGCCTGCCAGGGCTTATTCATTATTTAGCCACGACTTAAACCCAGTTCCCCTGTCCCAAACATCAATTTTTTCTCGTTCTTTTCACATCTTGTTGCCAAAAGAAATCAACATCCAGCTGGCCCACAGCTTCAAATAAACTAATGGTGTTTTTTGATCCGTAAACATCATGTACTGGCCATCTGGCAAAACCCCACTTGGCCATGCTGAAGTTTACTCACTGAGAACTGTAAGTGTCTGTGGTGTGAGATGTTGTCAAATCTGACTACTGGGTCTTGTTGTGCCTTCAGCACACCTGTTCTGAAGAGCATTCTTTTCAAAGAACTGAATATAAAATTGGCACAAGAATTGACACAATATATCACCATCCTGTGTACTATTGCTATCGCCTTGGCATTGATTCTACAAGTCTCTGAACTCTTCTGGAGGGATGAACACCATTCTTCCAAAAGATATTCCCTCATTTGGTGTTTTG